>MDKI01051924.1:0-58624 GCA_005239505.1 Nicotiana paniculata
TTTCCTGTAAGTGCTGGTCTTTGTTTATATTATTGAAAGCTTCTGCGAAGGTTCATATTCTCTCTATTTGTGATTTTTCAATCTTTTAATTTATATGTATTTCGTGTGTTTAGTAATATTTAATATATGTTTATCTTTAAAAAAAAATTTCATTAATTGAGATGGAATTATTTAAGCGGTCGAAAAATGGAGTTTTGCTTCATTATATTTCGGCTATGCCAGTTAATACTTTATTACATTTTTTATTATTATGATGTTTCTTTTGGAATTGACTATTTGAATTTCTATGAATATTTGGTTAGTTTTTTTTTTGCTTATAATATTTGTTAGCTTTGTGTAAGGCAATATGGAACTAAGTTTTAGAAAGTACCGTAATTTAGACATTAAAATTAAAGTGCGCCAGTTATTTTTCCTAACTTCATGGGTTGTATGATGATTTTTTATATTAAAAATAAAAATAAAAATAATAAAAAGTTTGGACCAAAAGCAGAATTTTGTTAGGCCATTTTCTATTAAACCAATAAAGCAGGCCCGTTTGTAGCATCACGTCTACTCACATATTTAATTTTTAATAAAAAGTAATTTTCCTTCTACCGTTAAAGTATTTTAATAATTTAATTATTGATAATTCTTTTTCTTGATTAAAATGCTAGACAACTTTAAACGCGTCTTCAAAAGTTAACCATGGGTTCTTGCACGAACCTTGGTTAATATCAATTAATAAAAATAGTCATATGTGCATTTCCGCTCCTTGACTCTCTAATTAAAAAATCGTGTTTAGCTCATGTATTCATACTCGAGCCTTGAATTGATATGCTTAAATAGTAAAAGGATCATGTGCGCATTCCGCGTCTCGATGCCTTTAGATTTAAAAGTAATTATGTTATAACCATGTGTATATTCCGTACCTTGGTTTAATTTTAAAGTACCTTGTGTGCGTTCCGCATCTTGGTAAACACAACTGATAAAAATATAACAATTAATTAAGCGGTAATAAATAAGCCATGATCAATAAAATACAAGAATAGCTATAAATTGATTTAAGCCTTACATGAGTCAGTAAAGCGACCGTGCCAGAACCGCGGGACTCGAGGGGTGCCTTACACCTTCCCCTCGGTCAACAGAATTCCTTACTCAGTCTTCTGTTTTCGTAGACCATAAATTAAGAGTCAAACCATCCTTTGTTAAGGGATTCAAGATCAAAGGTGGCTTGGAACACCAAAACTAAATGCCAAGTGGCGACTCTAAATAATAAATAATCCCTTTTCAAAACGTCACTTCGATTGAAAAAACTCTTCTAACTCAACCTCGTAATAGGGTTGTGGGACATAAAAGAGGTGTGACAAAATCCCATTTCGCCAATTAAAGCCTAATTCTACTCCGGACCTCCGAATGACATTCCGAAGACACTCCTAAGTCCCAAATCACCTAATGAAGCTCTCCGAGCCACAAAAACACATTACGAGATCATTTACCTATAAGCCAACTTCCGGTTGACTTTTCCAACTAAATTGCCAATCGAAGAGACTAAGTGTCTTATTTCTCACCACAACCAAATCGAACCCGAACCAATCAAACCAACACAACGCAAAAGAGCTGAACCAAACAAGAATGAAGCAGAAATGGGAAAAACATGGCTAAACTCTCGGAATGACCGTTCGGGTCGTTACACCTTCATAATAGAATGTTAGAAACTTTTACAATTCAAGTTCCTAAAAAGACATTAACAACGAGATTTATTGTAATCAAATTCTCCTACAATATTTTAATGAAATTCTGGTAACCAAATAATTCCAACGAGAATTGTTAGAATCGTAGCAACGTAAAATTTTGCGGTTCTAAAGGAGTACGGTGCGATCTTTTCCAAGAATATTATACGGAGTTTTACCTTCTCCAGGTATGTTAAGGCTCATCCCTTCTTTTATTTTGGCATGATGTCGTAACTACACGAGTTTGATAACGGAGCATAAAGAAAAATCTATATCCCAAAATTTACGTATATTTTTCTAGTTTTGTAAGTTACAATATTCTCTTTATCGGGACTTCGTATTCATTTGAGTATTTCCTTTTTCTAGTCAAGAGAGCATAGAGTCAATATATAAAGTATTTTAATATTTTTATTACCATCGAGCTATAATCGACGGGCAGGCCCCTATTGGGCAACCTCTGATCAGATGGTAAGCTATATACCGAGCCTAATGTGGCCGAGCGCCTATGAGCAAGCCTAGTTGGTCGAGATACAAAGCCTAGTATGGCCGAATTCATATGAGCAAGCCTACTACGATAGAGCTGTTATATATATCCTGATCCTTATAAGGCCGGACAACTATTTTACTTACTATATTGAGAGAGTTGAGTTAGTATCAGCATGTAAGCATATCTTCAGATTATCTTTGACTTCCCAGTTGTTTTCAATTATTATATTATTAGTTCAGTTCATCTTTTAGTATATCGCCTTACATACGTAGTACATTGGGGACGCTGCATTCATGACTGTAGGTATATAATTAATCAGATTGACGAGCCCTCTTAGTAAACGTGGTTTGCATTCAATGAAGGATGGGTAAGACTCCACCTCATTCAGAGTGCAGCCGAGTCTATGAGTCATTGTGTCAGAGTTTTGCGATAGACGTATGGGTAAGCCGGTTACCTGTCTTCTTTGATGTTAAATAATCTTAGAGACATTTTAGACATAGGTTCAGTTTGTACAGTATGTCAGAGGCCTTGACGACACATATGTATTCATGCTTTAAGAACAATAGTTTATTGATACACTATTTCCCACTTACAGTTGTACATTATGAGTCGTGGCCATGTGGGTCAATGATAGTTACAAAAGGAATGAGTTGAGCTAACTCAAGCTATATATGTTCTAGTTTTGGTCGAACGATCATGAGTTACAGAGTGGTTCGCTAGAGCCAGCACGACACCGGGTGCCAGCCACGCCTCCCCAGGTTTGGGGCGTGGCATATCAACTCTAACTTTGAAATAGTGGTGGTGAGGCTAGATGTATCTCAATACTTATAACACATCAATAATAATAAGACTAGAGCTGGAATAGTAAATATCCTAATAATTAACAGTTAGCAAGCTAAAAAAAACAGTATGCTCTTTCCAATTCAATTGATAATTAAAACATTTTTCAAATATAGCAAGTAAAACTGCCATGTTTCAATCAACGGATTCGAGGATCCAAACTAGCATGTATACATGGCATGGAATAGTTAGCATTTGAATGAATGTCTCTAAATGAATTATATCAATGCATGATCAAACCAGTACATGATCCATATACCCCGATACAAATCGATGTATCCAGGTACAAAATTTATGTATCAGAACAATCCGATACCAAAATCGTGCATCGACCCAGTACACAATCAAAGTACAGACCACGCTCAAAGGGCCCAAGGTAACATAGGTTATCATAGACTCTGGATGGGTGGATCTAAACCCAATCAAAAAGAGTGGTCTAATAGCTTCCTTCGTAAATCAATATCCGATTTTCAAGTCCAATGCTCACCCTTCGTGCCAAAACCCTTGGTCTAAATCATGTATCATTTTTAAAATGCATGTATATTCTTAAGAATATATAGATAAAAGGTGCAAAGGGAAATAATTAATATCATACAAAAATGTGCTAATGAAATCTCTATGTGACAACATGCTATTAAGCAATTTAACATATCAAGAATAAGTTCACATGCCTTAGGATTTAATCATAAGACTAGGAACGATTTCTAACATATATAATAGGGCAACGTGTCATATAACTCAAATAGATCATAAATCAATTTAGCACATAGTCAAACAATGCATGGAATGTTTTCTACCCCTGATCATGATATAAACTCGGTAAATGCATATACGATCGCCAGCATGTATAAACACTAGCTCCAATACCTTAAAGATATAGGACACAAGTCAAATCCTAGGGGTTTTCCTCTTAGCAAGGTTAGCGAAGAGACTTACCTCTTCCCGAATTAGCCAAACTTATTGGTAAGTAACTCTAATATACTTTCTTTCAATAGCCCATTATATTTAATGTGTTTTTATCATCAAACTATCATTTTCATGGTAAAAACTAGGAATTTGGGGATTTTGTAAAATTGAGATTTAGACCTCAAATTGAGGTCTAATTTTGAAACATATCACATAACCAGGCTCAAGGGGTGAATGGGTAATATTTTTTTGTCCGAATCTCGGGTTATGACCTAGCGAGCCCCGAGTTGACTTTTGTTGCTTTTTCAATTCATCAAAGATTTAACCTTTTTCCTTCATGAGTAGTTTCGAAAGCTTATTTTGGATTTTTTGATCGATAATTGGTTAGATTTTGTTGGGTTAGAGGTTTGTTCAAAAGGCAAGGCCATGGTTGGTTGATTAACTTGGTTGCAGAGTGAGGTAAGTCTCATGGTTAATTTTGAATTGAGGGAATGATGACTTGTTGGCCTATTCGCTATGTGATATCTGTGGGGATGACGTATATGTGATGAGTATATATGCGTTGTTATTGGGGTTAAAGCATACATGTGGAAATTGACTAATTAAGCTTTATTGTGTCCTCATATATGCTTTCCACACTTTAATTTGAATATTATCTCATTAGCTGTACGCTTTCATGATCATCGTTTATTTTTAAGTTGTTGGGATAGGTTGATTTACTTATCATATCCCTATGATTAAAGTGAAATTTACATCCCACCTTTCATTGATACCTTGGTAATTATTGTTGCTTGGTGAGGAAGAGTGAAAAGCACAAAGGGTGTTGCCGTTACTTATTTTCATATGCTATCATTTATTTGAGAGATTGTGAGGATGATATCACGAAGAGTAATTCCTTGCACTTGATTTCTTATTATTATTTATCATACCATGTAAGGAAGAGCGTAAAACCACAAAGGTTGTTGTCGTGCTATTTTATTTCTCATATCATTATCATATGGTGAGTTTGAGAGTAAAAGCACAAAGAGTGATGTCGTGCCACTGTTTTCTCCATCGGTTCATTTGATTTTTGGATGTTGTGATTTATCGGTTGCATTGTAATTTATCTTGAAATAAGTTTACTTGGTAACTTCTTACTTGGCATTCTTATCGTACTTTCCTTTTCTACATGTTCCCTCCCCAATATTATGTTAAATGCCCTATTTGATATTTTTTGTTGCTTTATGTATATATCCGCTCAAGATCATAATAAGTGTATTTTTATAGCCTCTTCATTACCTCTTCGGGTTAGGCTCGATACTTACGGAGTACCCTGGGTCTGTTGTACTCATGCTACACTTTTGCACTTCCTGTGCAGATACTGGTGTTGGTCCCAATAGTGTATTGTATACGGCCAATATCGAGGACCCCGTTATCGAGGTCTCTATGGCATGCCGAGTCCGATATTGAAGAACAAAGGGCAAAGTCTAAAGTTCGACCTCGAAGTGCATACATCGAGAGAGTACATCGGAGGCCAGCCATGGCCTACCTCGAGGCAGTATAAAGTTGATGACCGTCATGGAAAGGCGGGAATTTTCCAAGAACACGTGGTTAGAGCTGATAAGGTCTGCAAAGATAGTACAAGTCCGCTGAAGGTCGTTAAACAGCTGTACCAATAGTATTCTTTTGCCATAATTAGGCATGTACTATGCTGGGATTCTCCCCTCTTATATAAATGGGATCCCTATCATTTTGAAAGGACATGAATATTCACTGCAATAGAACATTCTCTTATTTTCTTGCTTAACGTGCTCAAATTTGTCATACAACTTTATTGTTTTTCATTTATTGCTCTCCATTTGTTATTCTTCATTTATTATCCATTATCAACTGCCAAAGGCTACCCTCGAGGTCTCCGATATTACTGAGCTCGAGGTCCCCGGCTTCGTGACGACTTTGGTTTGCTTATCTCATTTTCAACACTTGCACTTATTACTTCCTAATAATAAACTATTGTTAGAATAAATCACATATTTTCAGAATCACAAATCATATATAATTGTTAATACCATTTTCAAGGTAAACAGTTTGGCGCCCAGCGTGGGGCTAAAAATAATAGTGATTCTTTTGGTGCTAGTTTTCTGAAATACAAGTTATTTTTCACACTTTTTTTTGTCCAAGAATCTTTGATTTCAGGTCAAAAAATGTCTAACTCAACAAATTTACATGGAAACAATGGTCTTGAGCTCCATGGAGAAAATAGTGCTACAACCTCAGTTGCCGGTGTGCCACCGCAAAACCCCTGGGTAGCATCGGCAAATATCCCCACCGATATAGGCTTTTTAAACGGTTTGCATGCTGATATAGACACTGATACCAACCGAAGTATGCGTGGAGGTGACCAACACAAAGCACAAAGATCAAAGCTCGGGAAGAAAGAGAAATTCGCCTACAGTCATTTTTGATATGTTACAAGCACATCAAATGGCCATTGCTCAGCTTCAGAGTCAACAAAGAACCCCGAGCACAACGATACCGGAAATAGCTCCTCGAGCTGAGCAAGAATTAGAAAGATCGAGCAACAACGGGTCAACAACAAACCTCAGTATTATGAAAATGCTCGAGGACCTCACCAAAAGGATTGAATCAGGATAAAAGAAGATAGAGGCCAACGAAAAAAAGTAGAAACCTATAACTCGAGGGTCGATCAGATCCCGGGCGCACCTCTGATTTTAAAGGGGGTAGATTCAAAGAAGTTCGTGCAGAAACCATTTCCATCGAATGCGGTTCTGAAGCCCATTCCGAAGAAGTTCAGGATGCTCGATATCCCAAAGTACAACAGGACCACAGATCCTAATGAGCATATTACCACCTATACTTGTGGTATAAAAGGGAATGACTTAAAATACGACGAGAACGATTCCGTTTTGTTGAAGAAATTTGGAGAAAAACTTTCCAAGAGGGCCACGATGTGGTACCATAACTCCGCCCGAACTCAATAAATTTGTTTGTCATGTTGGCAAACTCTTTTGTGAAGGCACATGCTGGTTCCATTAAGGTATCTACAATGAAGTCTGATGTCTTCAAAATTAAAAAAAAAGAGAACGAGAAGTTCGAATCCCGCTTTAAGGTGGAGCGAATGAAATAACAGTTAGTATCTGATGACCGGTCAGTGTAGGCCCTCACTCAGGGATTGAATGAGAGAAGATCGATATCTTTGAAGCAGCTGAAATAAATTTGATCGAGTATCCCGTCGCAACTTGGGTTGATGTCCACAACAGGTATCAGTCCAAAATGAGGGTCAAGGACGACCAACTGGGAGCCCTCTCGGGTTCAGTGTATCCAAGTAGGCTATTTGCTAAGGAATCAAGAAATCCAAAAAGAGAGCCGAGGCCGAGCAAAGAGAGATACCAACCATACGTCAGAGATTGAAGAAATACTTCAAGATGGGATATACCTCAAAATCATCAAGGGATGGATCGAGGTCAGAGTTCCCAGGGATTTATGAGCAAGACCAGGTTTAGCAGGCATTCAAGACTAATGGAGGCACCTTGATTGTCAGAATATAACTTCAACATCGATGCCTCACACATCATATCAGCCATAGGCAAGATCAGAGACACCAAGTGGACAAAGCTCTTGCAATCATATCCTCCTTAAAGGAACCCCAACTTAATGTGCAAATACCACGTCACCAACGGTCACAGGACCGAGGATTGTAGACAACTTTGAGAAGAGGTAGCCCGACTGATCAGCGAAGGGCACCTTCGAGAATTCCTCAACGATCGAGCAAAGAATCAATTTCGAGAAAGAGAGGTGAACAGGAAAAAAAAACAGGAGGAACTGAAACATATCATCCATATGATCACTAGAGGCATCGATGTCCCGCAAAGACCCGTGTTCAAATCAACAAAAGTATCCATCACAACGGAAAAGCGAACCGGAGCTATGTCCCCGAGGACGCTCTTACATTCAGTGAAGAAGACGTTGAGGCCTTGTCTCTCCCATAATGATGCACTGGTAATCTCTTTTCTTTTGAATAAAATTAAAATTAAACATGTGCTCGTGGATCCAGGTAGCTCGGCCAATATAATCAGGTCGAGGGTAGTGGAGCAGCTCGGACTGCTCGATTAGATCATACCCGCCTCTCGAGTCATCAATGGATTCAACATGGCAAGTGATACAACGAGGTGGGAAATCATCCTCATATTCAACGTGTCCAGTACAATTCAAGATACCAAGTTTCATATCATCGAAGGTGACATGAGGTACAATGCCTTACTTGGGAGGCGATGGATACATAACATAAGTGCAGTACAACCAACTCTTCATCAAATGATGAAGTTACCAACAAAGGATGGTTTGAAAACAGTGTATGGAGAGCAACATGCAGCAGAGGAGATGTTTGTGGTACACGACATGACACCAACATCGACATCTTCCACTTTGGAGAAGTCAAGAGACAAGTAGACCCCCGAGGGACAGGCGATTTTCGAGCAATTGATAGAGGATGTTGAAGAAGACTTCATCAAATCCTCGAGCCTTTGTTGCCCCGGAAGAGTCGGATGCAACAAATTCGACTGTGGAAGAGCTCGAACATGCCATTTTCATCGAGCATATTCCAGATCGAAAGGTATACCAAGGAACGTGATTGACCCTCAAACTTAGGAAAAAACTTGATCAATTTCTTATTAATAACATTGATTTCTTCGCTTGGTTCCTTTTAGACATGTTAGGGATCCCGCTGGATGTAACCACGCATCGACTAAGTGTCGACCCAGGTTCAAATTGATGAAGCAAAAAAGGAGGCCTCGGTTCGAGGTAAAACATGCATTCATCAAAGACGAGGTAATGACACTTCTCAAAGTAGGATCCATTAGAGAGGTGAAATATCCCGAATGGTTGGGTAATGTAGCAGTATCCCCCAAAAAGTAAATAAATTAAGAATGTGCGCTGATTACAAAGACCTTAGTAAATCATGCCCTAAGGACTCATTCCCATTTCCCAACATTGATTGCTTGATCGATGCCATGACCGACCACGAAATACTTACATTTCTCGACACCTACTCTGGGTACAGTCAAATGCAAATGAACCCGGAGGACCAGGAAAAGACTTCGTTCATCACGAAGTATGGTACATATTGTTATAATGTAATGCCCTTCGGGCTAAACAATGCGGGAGCCACATTTCAACGCCTAGTTAATAAGATGTTCGAACATCAAAATAGGTAAGTCTATGAAAGTTTACATTTATGACATGCTAGTTAAGTCCCTGCACGCAGAGGACCATTTGACTCATTTACAGGAGACATTCGATATCCTTAGAAGATACATCATGAAGCTCAACCCCGAGAAGTGTGCCTTTGGAGTCGCATCGGGCAAATTGTTGGGCTTCATGATGTTGAATCAAGGAATCGAGATCAATCCCGAAAAAATCAAGGTCATAGAGGAAATCACCATAGTAAACAACGTGAAAGCGGTACAACGGCTGACCGGGTGGATAGCAGCCTTAGGAAGACTTATCTCGAGGTCATCAGATCGGAGTCACCACTTCTTCTCCCACTCAAGAAGAAAAACAACTTCGAGTGGACCCCAGAATGCCAACATGCCTTAGAACAATTAAAGCGGTATCTCTCGAGCCCACATCTACTCCATATCCCGAAGGAGAACGAAATGATATACTTGTATTTGGCCGTGTCAAAGGTAGGAATAAGTGGTGTGTTGGTTCGAGAAGAACAAGGTACGCAATTCCCTATCTATTACGTAAGTCAGACCCTAAGAGATGCTGAAACCAGGTATGCGTACATAGAAAAATTATCTCTTCCATTAATAAGTGCATCTCGGAAATTGAGACCTTATTTTCAATGCCATCGTATATGTGTTTTAACAACATACCATCTTCGAAACATCTT
Organism: Nicotiana paniculata; assembly: GCA_005239505.1. Classification (NCBI taxonomy): domain Eukaryota; kingdom Viridiplantae; phylum Streptophyta; class Magnoliopsida; order Solanales; family Solanaceae; genus Nicotiana; species Nicotiana paniculata. The sequence continues at coordinate 9,836 of MDKI01051924.1, forward strand.
GCATAAGCCCGAATTATCGAGACGATTGGCCAAATTGACCATTGAACTCGGGGGGTACGATATCGAGTACCAACCCCGAACGGCTATCAAATCCCAAATCTTGGCAGACTTCGTGGCCGACTTTATGCCTGACCTCGTGCCTGAGGTAGAGAAAGAACTCTTGCTAAAAAAGGGCAAATTGCCGGGGATATGGACCCTATTCACTGATGGTGCCTCAAATGTTAGAGAGTCTGGACTCGGCGTTGTTCTGAAACCACCTAAGGGCGGCATAATTAGAAAATCCATAAAAACATCAAAATTGACTAACAACGAGGCCGAAGATGAGTCTATGATTGCAGGTCTCTAGCTGGCCGAAGGCCTAGGAGCAGAAGTAATCGAAGAAAAATATGACTCCCTTCTGGTAGTGAACCAAGTAAATGAGAGCTTTGAGGTTCGAAAAGATAGGATGCACAGATACTTAGACAAGCTTCAAGTGACATTGCATTGCTTCAAAAAATGGACCCTGGTCCACGTACCTCGGGAACAGAATAGTGAGGCCGATGCACTCACAAATTTGGGATCGTCCATCGAAGAAGATGTAATACTCCCGGGGGCTGTTGTGCAACTATCCAAATCGGTGATTGAAGAAGGCCATGCCTAGATCAACTCAATAAGTCTAACATGGGATTGGAGGAACAAGTACATCGACTATTTGAGAAATGGGAAGCTTCCTACGGACCCAAAAGAATCGAGGGCCCTTCGAGCCAAAGTAGCCTGATTTTCACTCGACGAGAATGGAACACTATATAGAAGGACGTTCGACGGGCCTCTAGCAATGTGTATAGGACCAGAGGACACTGATTACGTGCTTCGAGAAATCCATGAAGGCACTTGTGGAAACCACTCTGGTGCCGATTCTTTCGTTCGAAAGGTGATCACAGTAGGATACTATTGGGATAACATGGAAAATGACACCAAGGAATTCATTCTAAGATGTGACAAATGCCAAATATTCACAACAATGATTCACCAACCCGATGAAAAACTGCACTCAGTCTTATCCCCGTGGCCATTCATGAAATGGGGGATGGACATTGTCGGCCCCTTACCAATGGCGTCAGGTAAAGCCAGATTCATTTTATTTATGACTAACTACTTCTCGAAATGGGTGGAAGCACATGCCTTCGAGAAAAATAATAGAAAAAGAAGTCATTGACTTCATTTGGGACCACATCATATGCCGATTCAGGATCCTCTCCGAGATCACATGTGATAGTGGGAAGCAGTTTATTGAAACAAGGTGAATAAATTCCTCGAAGATCATAAAATCAAAATAATCCTATCAACGCCTTACCACCCGAGTGAAAATGGTCAAGCCGAGTCCACAAACAAGACCATCATTCAAAACTTGAAAAAGAAGCTAGAAAATGCGAAGGGAAAATGGAGAGAAGTGTTGCCCGAAGTACTATGGGCATATCGAACAAATTCGAAGTCAAGCACAGGAGAGGCCCCATTCTCTTTGGTATATGGGTCCGAGGCTTTGATACCGGTCGAGGTCGGGGAACCACGCACCAGATTTCAACATGCCACTGAGGAGTCGAACAATGAGGCCATAACTACTACCCTCGGTCTACTAGAAGAAAAGCGAGAGGCCACACTGGTCTGAATGGCCGCCCAAAAACAAATGATAAAAAGGTACTATAACAGGAGAACAAAGCTCCGATTACTTCGGAGTTGGGGACTTAGTCCTAAGGAAAGTCACTCTCAACACTCGAAACCCAAATGAAGGGAAGCTAGGCCCTAGCTGGGAAGGACCCTACCGCCTCCTCAGAGTAGTAAGCAAAGGGTCCTACAAACTTGGCACCATGAAAGGCGAGCGACTACTAACCAATTGGAACATATCAATGCTCAAACGCTATTACTTCTAAGGTACAACATTCTCCCTTTTCATTTATGTTTCATACTAACTTATTGCAGGTGTTCAATTGAAAAGACTCGAAGCACCCTTTAGCTCGAAGACTTTGGGTTTTAAAGCATGCATTGCACTCTTTTTCCCTTAGATCGGGTTTTATCCCAAATGGGTTTTATCGGTGAGGTTTTTAACGATGAAACACCAATATGCTACCTAAGGAAAGCTCAACAAGTATTAAAGGCTTCTTTTCAATCAACCTTCAATACTGGGGGGCATTGTCGTGCCCCCCTTTTTTTTTTGAGAAATCGAGTTTCGACATTTTGGGACAACTTATTTCCTTTTGGGATGGGGTATCGAATTTGAAGAGTCGCCACCTAAAGGATTAAGGTGCGCTAGGACACCTAAAGAAAATAACTCATAAATGGGTTTACTTTACCAGGGATTGGGTAAGGGCTCGAAATTACCTTAAGGGGTAGGTGTTAGACACCCCTTGAGGTCTACAAAGGTGGGTCCCGAGCAATCTTAATCTAAGTGAATTAGTACGTAAAGATAAATAAAGCCATTTAATCAAATAAAAATCATTCAGAACGGAAATTAAAGGGGGGTCCTAGGCTTATTAGCCTATAAAATCACTTCCATTCAATACTCGGTAACTTTCCCCAAACAAAGGTGTTATGTGTAGCATTAACGCACATGTCATCATCTCCTTTACTACCCAATTAACCTTCCCCTTTTCGTTATCATTCAAGCATTCTAATAGTGTCTGGTACGTATCCTATGCGTGCACTACCCGTCACTTACCTATGGCCCTAGAGGTGTTCAGGAACTCTATTTCAAAGAGAAAACTAAGGGACAAACAATATCATATAGGACTTCCACATAAGGAACAATTAAAGGGCTCACAATTACCTTCACAAGTAAACACACAATTGCACGCTTATTCAAATAAGCAGTTTTAAGAAATGATTTAGGAGTCCTATAGGCTGGATATATAAATGAGAATAAACAGAATATATAGCAGCTTTATTAATCGAGGCGGCGAATACCTATAAATTTGCCTACTGATTACATAATCTGAGCATGTTTCAAGAAATCACAATTTTCAAACATCAGAAGTTTGATTATCCTACAAGCTTGCCTAGGTGATAACCGGAAAGAATCCCATAGACATGGTATCTAAACGTTAATCAGACTAAACAATGATTAATTTAAACAAGCATATTTCAGCTTTTAGGTCTTATAGGCATGTTTCCTATATGCTGAAACTGATCACAAGCATTATGACATCCAAACATAGAAACTGATTTCCTACATTTTTTCTCTATATGCATGATATCTAAGTGTTGAAGTTGCTTTTACACTTATTTCCTATATGCATGGTGTCTAAGTGTCAAGACTGTATTTCCAATAGGCATGATATCTAGGCGAATAAAGGTGTCAATTATTTGCCAAGAGATTTCAACAAAAGAACGTAGGAACATGATTTCTAATAAATACATAGGGGTTTTGAAAATATGGTACTTGAGGCAGAATTGATAATGACCTGCAAGCAGGATTTCTAAGACGCAAAAATGTGAAAATTCAGGATTTCAAATAATGAAATAAGTCCCATGGGCATGATTTCTAATGCATATAAAACATCATCACAATAACCTATAGGCATGATTTCTACTCGAACCCAACAATAATATATACATATAAAGTCCCTCCCAACTTTTATTAATAACCTCTTATATGGTTTTCAAAGATTATTATTACAGGCCAATACAAAAGAATTACATAATGAAAATCTCTATACTATAGGGAGCCTTAGCAGGACCAGTGTCCATCTTGGAAGCTAGGACTTCAAGCAAGTCTGAGGTACACCAATAGTCCAAAATACACCAAATGGCTTATGGTGTGTCAAAGTTCCCAAGGGCCTCAAGGACCCCAGGCAATGCTCACACCAGAACCTTTTCGAAGAACAGTTTTTGTGAACAAGTTTGGAAAGGCCAACCCCAGTGTGTTAAAGTTTGGAGGAGTCTCATGGACTCCTAGGCTGTGCTCAAACTGTAAGGGCAGTATCCTAGATAACTAAGAGTAGGAGTTGAAAATAGTATATAAAAGTAGAAGGTAATTTTAGGGAAAAAATAGTTTGGATTTTAGAAGTGAATAAAACAGGTTACCAGATTACAAGAACTATAAGCAGGACCACTTTTAACTGATGGAGTTCAAAGATGAACTCAGTAGTCAACCAATAGACAAAACAGGGTCATAATCAATTCCAAAGGTTTCACATTGCCTAGGATTGACTTAGTTCATTAGCTATTACTCGATGAGCATATAGGCATATATTAAACAGAGATCAACATGTTGGTATCAAGTTACTGATCAGGCATTTATATAGAAAAGGTAGCAAAGATGAGAGCATAGAAATCATGAATTAATCAGGAACTTGCTAAGGTAAACACATAAAACAAGACATGAGTTAAAACATGCTAGTAGAGAAACAGGTGAACAAGTACCCTGGATCAAACATGACTATGCTAAGGTGTGTTAACCATACTAACATAGTGGACAGAACAAAATCACAAGAGTTAAAGCACGCCAATGAACAGAAGCATAAGGGCAAACAGAGATAGACATGCTGTTTTAAAAGCAGTAAATAGGGAGAACATAGGTCTAATTACATAGCATATTGAATGATAATAGAAGTGAAGACATACATGTTAAGAGGTACCAATAGGAAAGTGAAAGCAAATAGGATCCAAGAGTCTAGCCTTGGCTTTCAGCCGGATAGAAAGAGCGGCAATATATGTAACATAAAGAACTACAAGTGAGAGTGTGGGAGTAAGAGTTTGTGTGTGTTTCTCTATATGTGTTTGTGTATTAAAGAAATATCAGAGTGGGATTTATATTGCACTTAGCAAAGTTAAACAATTAAGGTAAAAAATAAATCAGAGTTCATAAAACAATGTAATCAATCAGTTAATTGGGGAGTTAACTCAATTAAGTCACACAGGAGAATTCAGAAAGCACGCCTTAAATTAGGGAGAATCCCTCAACGACTCAAATTGGGATTCAAATAAGGTAAACAAATCAATTATTGACCATAAACCAGACTAATTAGTCTAATTAAGGAAACTATTACCAATTAAAAGTCATAGATAAGGAAAATAGGTAAAGTCACAGAGAATCACAAATTTTAACAGAATGCCACCGAACGGAGCTTAAATTCTCAAAACGACCAGTCAGGTCGTTACATCTATGAACTACGGTTTCGTCCTAAGTTCTCTTCAAAAGGTTTTAAACTTCCAAGTGTTTCAATCTGATTATCCTTTGCTAGTTTGACTATTTTTTGTGTATATTCTTTAAACCCTAGGTCTTTCTGCTTATTGCACTAATTATTTTAGTGATTTTTCCCGTTATTGTTGGCCTCCGCAATCAAAATAAATTGAATGATTTTATTAGGATTTGAAGTATATTAACGTCTTGAACAACTTCATATTATGTATATAGACCTGCTTGCATGGTTGGATTCAGTATCCAGATGATTCAGAGTCGGATTAGAAGAAAGATTGTTGTTGTGGAAGTTGAAACGGTGAAGTTTTGACCAGAATTTGTCTTTTATCTAAACGGACGGCTTCGTAACGAGTTATGGATGTTGCAGCAGCATCGTCTGATGATTTTGGGCTGAGGAGTGCGTCCTGCATGTGTTTTTCGACGTATGTGGTAGATTTAGGCTTGAATTGGCGAAAGTTAGATTTTGGCGATTTCGGCCGATAGGTGACATTTTTATATCATGCCTAGAATGGAATTCTGGAAGTGTTTGTAGGTTCGTAGTCTCACTTTTTACCTGTGTGACAAATTTGAGGTCATTCGGAGTAGTTTTGACGTGTTTCGGCATCGGTTGTAGATTTTGAAAGAATTCTTAGTTCTTAGGCTTGAATTCATGTCTAGTCCTCGTTTTTGGTATGATATGATGTGGCTTGAAGGCTCGACTAGCTTCGAATGAGGTTATGGGACTAATTGGTTGTTTTGGTTGAGGTCCCGAGGGCCTCGGGTGTGTTTCAGATGCTCAACGGGAAGGATTTTGGACTTAGGCTATTGCTGGTGTGAAACCTCTTGATTTTTGCGCACCGCATGTGCGAGTCCACAGAAGAGGAGGAATGATTGCAGATGCTGAATGGGCTAGGCTAGAGAAGGACCGTAACTGTGGAGGATGGGCCGCACCTGCGGCGTCGCAGGTGCGGTAGGTGAGTAGCAAGTTTGGATTTTGGATCCTTAAGTGACTGTGCGCCGGTGCGCACCTCAAACCGCATGTTCGTGACCACAGGTGCGATAAATTAGCCGCATGTGCGGTCATTGCTAGGCAGAGTGTTATTCGAGGGTTCGTTCATTTTCACTCCATTTTTGTTTTTGAGCTCGGGGAACGTGATTCTTTGACGAATTTTCAGAGGAATCTTGTGGGTAACGATTTCTTACTCGAATTTGCTTTTATTGCATTAATCTATTGTGGTTTTCCTCATGTAATCAAGGAATTTGAGAGTAAAATTTTGGAAATGGGAGAAAAGTTTCCCCAATTGAAAATCCGACATTTGAGTGAGATTTTGACGTCTAATTTTGATGATTCTTGTTCGAGTGTTTTCATAAATGAGCGAGTCTTCATAATTTGTAAATTTTATCCAATTTCGAGATGTGGGCCCGGGGTACATTATGGGCGATTTTCCTAATTTTGCATCTTAGCTTCGAAATTGTTAGTTAAACTAGTTGCTTGTTGTATTATTTACGCGATGCTATTGATTTGATTAGGTTTCGTCCATTTGGAGTCGGATACTCGAGGGAAGAATGTTATTTCAATATTGATTTAAGAGGTTGAGGTAAGTATCTTGCACCCCTTAGGATTTGAGTCTTCTATGTTGTTTTTAGTCCGTGTACGCGAGGTGACGAGTGTGTGCTCGGACATATTTGTAGAAGGTCAACCCTTTTAGGGTTCTTATGTCCTATATTTACCTTGTACGAAGTTGTTCTTGATACGCTTGAGTCCTTAATTGCTAATTTTCCCTCTACATGCTTTGATTAGAGCTAATTGCTTTAGGATCCACCCTTACCGCCTACTTGACTCTGATTTGACTTAACCAAAGGTTTTACCTCTCTATCACCGTGCTATATTTGCATAAACTGCCTATAATTAATTTAATTGTTGAATATCCTCATGATTTATCAACCTCAAAGGGGTTTAGATAACTTATATCTTAGTCGACTTGTCCTTACTTGAAATTATTTGGCTTGTGTTGTCTTCTTACTGTTGACTTGAAAATGTAGATTTGTTTCTTGTCTTGTTTTTTTCCCTGCTCAAGTTGCTCTCTTTACACTTAGTATTCTTTTCCGTGATTATTCCTTGTGAACGATGTTCTACTATTTCGTAGTGAATTGAATTCTTGTATTGATTTACTCGACGTACCTTGTGTCATTGTCATGGTTGCTTTGTATTTGATGTGGTAATGTACGAGTTTTCTGCCATGCTATAATCATTGTCTGTGATTGTTGCACTGCATATTTAAATTAAGGACTACAGACGTATTCTGGGAGATCCCCCTTGTACTGCATATTTAAATTGGGGACTACTGACGTATTATGGGAGATCCCCCCTGTACTGCATATTACTTTGGGACTATGGACGTATTCCGGGAGATCCCCCAGCACTGCTTATTTATTTTAGGATTGCGAACATATTCTGGGAGACCCCCGAGCAGTATATTTTGTTTTGAGACTACAGACGTATTCCGGGAGATCCTCCATATTGTGTGATTAATTCGGAAATACGGGACGGGATCCCAGTAGATTTTATCAAAGGAATTATGTTTGAAAGATAATGGTTTGGAAAGTCCAATTTTAAAAACAATTATCTTGAATAAAACTATGTTTGAAGGACATTCCTTTGGAAAAAAGAATATTTGAAAATGGTTTATGTTAAATAAAACTATGTTGAAGGACATCCCTTTGGGAAAAGAATATTTGGAAAATGTTTATGTTGAAGAAAACTATGTTGAAAGGACACTTTCTTTGGAAAAATATATTTAGAAAGCTTTTATCTTGAAGAAAACTATGTCTAACAGACATACATCTCTTGGGAAAATAATATTTCAAAAGAGTCTCCCTTTAAAAAGGATATTGCCTTAAATCTTTCAATAGAGAAACTTGCGGGTGAAAGTTTACACTCGGAGATTTTGACCATTTTAATGGTATTTGTGGCTAAGGCTTGGTGTGGAGACTAATGCAGTGTTGAGTTACTACTTGTCCTTATTATGTTGTGATTTCCTGTCATGCCCCGAAATCCCACTGTCGGGCCGTGATGGCGTCTAACGTTGAACCCGCTAGACAAGCCAACATGTATAGCTAAAATAGCATAATAATCTCAATTTAACAGAATAACCTAAAATAGTTCGCAATTAAACAGCGAAATAAATACGGTTTCACGCTAAGTAAAGAAAATCATAATACAACGACACATAATTTCCCAAAACCTAGAGTAACAAACTCACGAACTGTCTATAAAAGTGCTAAATGCATGTCAGAAAAGAAATACATGATTGTCTCTGAAACTTGAGGAAAGACAAGACAGAAGCGAAGACATAGGGATGGGAGAAACGCCAAGGCCCACGAATGCCAGCGTGTATACCTTGAAGCCTCTAGGATAAGTTGGAAGACACTCCAACTAATGATGTCCTCCGGGTCCGGCTACGTAATCTGCACAACATAAAGAAGTGCAGGTGTAGCATCAGTACAACCGACCCCATGTACTGGTAAGTGCCTAGCCTAACCTCGGCGAAGTAGTGACGAGGCTAAAACCAGACTACCAAGTAAACCTGTGCAGTTCGAATAGATATATATATATATACAACAACAAAGAAATACAAGGAGAAATCAACAAATAAAGGGAGGGGAACATACTGTGGGGTGATAACAGTTTCATATAAGAAATCTTAAGTAAAGAAAGGAACAAGAAGGTCAGAATATCAATAAAGACAAGAAATCACAAACTTGCACAACATCACCTTTGTGCTTTTACTCTCGTCCTCACTATGCAATGTATAATGTAACCAATGTAAATCATGGCATGGCATCACCCTTCGTGCTTTTACTCTCGTCCTCACTATACAATGTATAATGTAATCAATGTAAATCATGGCACGGCATCACCCTTCGTGCTTTTTCTCTCGTCCTCACTATACAATGTATAATGTAATCAATGTAAATCATGGCACGGCATCACCCTTCATGCTTTTACTCTCTTTCCTCACAATATAATCAATGAATATCGGTACGAAATGGTACATCGTACGACACGGCATCACCCTTCGTGCTTTACGCTCTTTCCTCACAATATCAAACAATGTGCGACATCACCCTTCGTGCTTTAGCACTCTTCCTCTCCCAAACAGCAATCACAAATAAGGGCAAGGGAGTAAACAGAATAAAATTGAAATCCCGACAAGGGAACATCAATTAAACAAATAAATCCCGGCAACAGAACAATAGCAACAATCTCAACATCCCAGCAAGGGAGATAATCACTAAAACCAACAATGACCCGGCAAGGAAAAATTTTGGTAACTTTATCTCCTTCTTTCACTTTCATTTCACAATTTACTCTATTACTTGAGCCAATGCTCCAAAGGATTCAGTTATCTCATATATCCTCATCATTCGTGTTACAATTTGAGCCAATGCTCCAAAGGATACAATTATCTCATATATTTTCATCGTTCGTGTTACAATTTGTGCCAATGCTCCCAAAGAGTTTAAATATTACAATTCTCTTCACATGTTCTTCACAACATATAGAAATCATCAATTAAGCGTGAAAATTACAACAAAATCAGAATATTCACAATATAAGGACGCACAAGTCACAATTGTATAGATACTCGTCACCATGACTATACATCGTATTTGACAATTAGCAAGTAGAAAATTATACTCAACTCCTATTCCCTCAAGCTAAGGTTAGACCAAACACTTACCTCGGGTCCGAAGTATAGCAATCAACCCTTTAACACCGCCTTTCCTTTAGAATTGAATTCCGAAATGGTATTATCTAGACATAATCAACTCAAGTATATCAATAAGGATTCAATGATTCAATTACATAGTCTAATTATCAATTTCCTAGCGTTCTTCCAAAAATACAAAAATTTGACCCCGGCCCCGCTCGCTCGGATTCCTATCATTCTCGAAGAGAACACTCACCCAAAGCCTAAGGATCATTAATATACGATTCTTACTTGATTTCATGGCCAATTCACAGAAAATACTCAAATGATCACAAGTTCTAGGTTACTACCCAAATTCTTAAATTATTGCACTAATTTATGTAGTTAATTAAGCTAGGATTCATGCATGAAACAAATTTCCGGGTAGAGATCACTTACCTTAGAAGACCAGGTTGTTAGCTCTTAAAAATGGAGGAAAATCACCCAAGGAAGAAGAAGGAATTGAGAAAAATGGGTTTAAAACCCGTATTTAAAACACACTACCTGAATAGTGATCTCGCACCTGCGGCTTTGGGGACTGCACCTGCGGTCTCGCACTTGCGAGAAAAATCTCGTACATGCGGAAATCGGCTAGGGAGTCTGGGCTCGCACCTGCGGACCTGCGGTCTCGCACCTGCGAGAAATGTTCCGCACCTGCGATAATTGGCCCAGGCCATTGGTAATCGCACCTGCGATGCTGGGGACCGCACCTGTGATGCTGGGAAACCGCACCTGCGGTCACACCAGAGCAGGTGCACCAGCAGCTTTGTTTGCTGGTTTTTAGCCCCGTTAGGTGCTCGGAAGACACCTAGGCCCACCCGAGCTCTAGTCCAAATATACCAACGAGTCCCAAATCATAATACGGACTCGCTCGAGCCTTCAGAACACTCAAAGCAACGCTAAAACTTAAAATCACACCCCCAAACCTCAAGAACCAAACTTAGGAATTTTAAGTTTTCTAGACTTCACTAACAACGTGACGAACTGACCTATACAACTCGGAATTATACCAAATTTCACAGATAACTGACACAACATCCTACGAACTTGTCCGTGTGATCAAATCGCCAAAACAACATCATATACATCGAATTAAGCCTCATAATCCATGAATTGTATCAAATTTCATAAAACATCAAATTTTCCATTTTAAGTCCGAAACACGTCAAACGAAATCCGATTTCAACCAAACTTTACAAAAAGTGCTTATACCATAAATAAGACATGTACCGGGCGCCAGAATCAAAATACGGGCCCGATACCATTACTTTCTAATCAGATTTCATTTTCAAGTTCCTTAAATATTTTCAGAAAACAATTTTACTCAAAAATTCATTTCTCGGGCTTGGGACCTCGGAATTGGATTCCGGGCATACACCCAAGTCCCATATTTTCCTACGGACCCTCTGGGACCGTCAAATCACGAGTCCGGTCCGTTTACCCAAAATGTTGGCCGGAGTCAAATTTACTCATTTTAATATCAAATCTTAGCATTTTTCATATAATTTCATATTTAAGTTGTCCGGCTACGCGCCCGGGCTGCACACACAAATCGAGGCAACTACAGATAAGGTTTTCAAGGCCTAGGAAGTACAGAATGGGTAATAAAATAGGTGATGTTCCTTTGGGTCGTCACATTCTCCACCTCTAAAACAACCGTTCATCCTCGAATGGACAGAAGAAGGAAGTACCTGATTCGGGGAATAAATGAGGGTAAGGGCTCGGCATATCGGATTCGGACACCCAGGTCGATGCCTTAGAAGGCTGACCTCTCCACTGAACACGAACAGAAGGGAAAATCATGGATCTCACCTGACGAATCTGGCGGTCTAGAATAGCTAGCGGCTCCTCCTCATAAGATAAGTCCTTGTCCAACTGGACAGTGCTGAAATCTAACACGTGGGCTGGATCGCCGTGATACCTCCAAAGCAAGGACACATGAAAAACTAGATGTACGGCTGATAAGCTAGGCGGCAATGCAGGTCTATAAGCTATCCCTCCAACTCGATCAAGAATCTCAAACGGGCCAGTGAACCTAGGGCTAAGCTTGCCCTTCTTCCCAAATCTCATCACACCCTTCATAGGCGACACTCAGAACAATACTCGCTCACCAACCATGAAAGCCACATCTCGAACCTTGCAATTTGCATAACTCTTTTGCCCGGATTGAGTTGTACGAAGCCTATCCTGAAAGATCCTGACCTTGTCTAAGGCCTCCTGAACAAAATCCGTACCCAACAACCGAGCCTCTCCCGGCTAAAACCACCCAACCGGAGATCGACACCGCCTACCATATAAAGACTCATAAGGAGCCATCTGGATACTCGACTGGTAGTTGTTGTTGTAGGCAAACTCTACTAAAGGCAAGAATTGATCCCATGATCCTCCAAAGTCAATAACACAAGCTCAGAGCATATCCTCCAATATCTGAATAGTCCGCTCGGACTGTCCATCCGTCTGGGGATAAAATGATGTGCTCAACTCCACCTGGGTGGCTAACTCTCGCCGAGCTGCTCCCTAGAAAATGGAGGTAAACTGTGCGCCCCGGTCCGAAATGATACATACCGGCACACCATGAAGGCGAACAATCTCCCGGATATAGATCTCAGCTAACCTCTCAGGTGAATAGGAGACTGCCACAGGAATGAAATGCGCTGACTTGGTCATCCTATCAACAATGACCCAAACTGCATCAAACTTATTTCGGGGTCAACGGAAGTCCAGTAACGAAGTCCATAGTAATCCCCTCCCACTTCCACTCGGGAAGCTCAATCCTATGAAATAAACCACCAGGCCTCTGATGCTCATACTTAACCTGTTGACAATTCAAACACCATGCCACATATGCCATAATATCCTTCTTCATTCTACGCCACTAATAATGCTGCCGCAAATCCTGATACATCTTCGCGGCGCCCGGGATGAATAGAGTACCGGGAACTATGGGCCTCCTCTAAAATTAACTCTCAAATCCCATCAATATTGGGCACACAAACTCGCCCCTGCAATCTCAAAACACCATCATCATCTAAGGTCACCTGCTTGGCAGCTCCGCGTTGCACCGTGTCTCTAAGGAGACACCAATGGGGATCATCAAATTGCCGATCACGGATACGCTCCAATAATGAAGAAAGAGCGACTGTTCAAGCCAACACTCGACTAGGCTCAGAAATATCCAACCTCACAAATCGATTGGCCAAAGCTTTAACATCCAAGGCAAGCGGCCTCTGACTGACCGGAATAAAAGCAAGACTGCCCATGCTAGCTGGCTTCCTACTCAAAGCATCGGCCACCACATTGGCCTTCCCCGGGTGATATAAGATGGTAATATCATAATCCTTCAACAACTCCAACCGTCTTCTCTACCTCAAATTCAACTCCTTTTTCTTGAACAAGTACTGAAGACTGTTATGATCCGTGAACACCTCACACGCCACGCCATAAAGATAGTGCCTCCAAATCTTCAATGCGTGGACAATGGTTGCCAACTCAAAATCATGCACTGGATAGTTCTTCTCATGAATCTTCAACTGCCTCGAAGTATAAGCAATGACCTTGCCATCCTGCATCAACACTGCACCAAGCCCAATACGGGAAGAATCACAATAGACTTATAAGGCCCTGAATCTATGGGCAAAACCAATATCGGTGCCGTAGTTAGAGCTGTCTTGAGCCTCTGAAAGCTCACCTCACACTCGTCCGACCATCTAAAATGGGCACCCGTCTAGGTCAACCAGGTCATCGGGGCAGCAATTAATGAGAACCCCTCCGCGAACTGACGATAATAGCCTGCCCATCACAAGAAACTCTGAATCTTTGTAGCTGATGCTGGTCTAGGCCAGTCCTTGACCGCCTAAATCTTCTTTGAGTCAACCTGAATACCCTCTGCTGATATGACATGAACCAGGAATGCAACTAAACTCAACCATAACTCACACTTCAAAAATTTTGCATAAAACTGACTATCCTTTAGAGTCTGAAGAACCACTCTGAGATGCTGCTTGTGCTCCTCCTGGCTGCGGGAGTATATCAAAATATCATCAATGAAGACTATCACGATCGAGTCCAAATAAGGCCTGAACACTTGGTTCATCAAGTCCATAAAAGATGCTGGGGCATTCTTCAACCCAAACGACATGACCAAAAACTCCAAATGCCCGTACCGAGTGCAGAAAGTTGTCTTAGGGACATCGGATGCCCTAATCCTCAACCAATGGTAGCCAGATCTCAAGTCTATCTTTGAAAATACCCTGGCACCCTGAAGCTGATCGAACAAATCATCAATCCTCGGCAGTGGATACTTATTCTTGATTGTAACCTTGTTCAAATGCCGGTAATCAATGCACATCCTCATCGAACCATCCTTTTTCTTCACAAACAACACATGAGCACCCCAAGGAGAAACTCTGGGACTAATGAAACCTTTCCCAAGGAAATCCTGCAACTTTTTCTTCAACTCTTTCAACTCTGGCAGAATAGAAATGGGCAGGGTTCCCGGAGTCAGATCAATGCAGAAATCAATGTCCTTGTCGGGTGGCATCCCCGGCAGGTCTGAAGAGAAGACCTCGAGAAACTCACGAACCTCGCGTACCGAATCAATAGAGGGAACCCCAACACTGGAATCGCGTACATAAGCCAAATAATCCAAGCACCCCTTCTCGACCATACGCCGAGCCTTCACGTATGAAATAACACTGCGGGTAGAATAACCAGGAGTTCCTTTCCACTCCAAACGGGGCAAATCCGATAAGGCTAAGGTCACCGTCTTGGCATGGAAATCCAAGATAGCATGATTTGAGGATAACCAGTCCATCCCCAATATAACATCAAAGTCGACCATACCTAAAAGCAACAAATCAACACGGGTCTCAAGAACCCCAATCGCCACAACACGAGAACAAAAGACTCGGTAGACCATGATAGAATCACCCACCGGTGTAGATACATAAACAGGAACACTCAGTGGATCATTAGGCATGACAAGATACGGAGCAAAATAAGAGGACACATATGAATACGTAGACCCTGGATCAAATAGCACTGAAGCATATCTGTCACAGACCCAAATAGTACCTGTAATGATTGCATATGAAGAATTAGCCTCTGGCCTGGCTGGAAGAGCATAATATCGGGGTTGGGCCCTACCACCCTGAACCATATCTCTGGGATGGTCGGCTGCTGGCTGGCCCCCACCTCTAGCGGCCTGAGCTCTACCTCTATGACCTCTACCTCTACCTCTAGCACCTCTACCCCCACCTCTAGCTGGCTGGGCGTGCTGTGGAACACCTGGTGCCTGTACCATGGCACGAGAACCCCGATGCTTTGAACTACCTTATGCTCGAGGGAAAAATCTGTCAAGGTGACCTAGATCGCCACAAGTGTAACAAGACCTCGGCTGCTGAGGAAACTGAATCTTACCCTGTCGACCTGAATGACCACTCCGGAAACTCTGATGCGGCGGTGCACTGATGGGAGCCTCTTGTCAGCCCCCTGACCACCACCCTGTGACAGAATCATCTCAATCCTCATAGCCACATTAGCCGCATCCTGGAACGATATATCGGTACCTGAATCTCTAGCCATCTGAAGTTTGATAAGTCAGGCCAATCCCTTACTAAATCTTTAAACCCTCTCCCGATCAGTGGGAAGTATCATAAGAGCATGTCGGGCTAGAGTGATAAACCTGGTCTCGTACTGAGTGACGGACATGGATCCTTGATGGAGACGCTCAAACTGCCTCTGAAGGTCCTCTCTCTGAGTAATGGGAAGTAACTTGCCCAAATATACCTGTGAGAACTGAGTCAAAGTCAAAGGTGTAGATCCAGCTGGTCTGGCTAGGCAATAGTCTCTCCACCAACTCTTGGTTGCGCCCGATAATCGAAAGGTAGCGAAGTCAACCCCGTTACACTCCACTATGCCCATATTCCGAAGAACCTCATGGTAGCTAACCAAATAATCCTGGGGGTCCTCTGATGGTGAACCAGTGAAAGTAGTAGTAAATAATTTAGTGAACCTGTCCAGTCTCCACAAAGCATCTGCTGACATAGATGTTCCCTCTGCTACTGGAGCTGCAATACCTGGTTGAGCTACTCCGGCTGGCTGAGGTGCCGGAGTCTGAAACGGTGGAGCTAGCTGCTCTGGCACGCGGGAGGTAGGAGTCTGGGCACCTCCCCCATCCTGAGAGATTACTGGTGCAGTAGGAAGAAGACCAGCTTGTGCTATACTCTCCATGAGTCCGACTAGACGGACAAGGGAGACCTGAAGCACTAGGGTATCTATGAACCCCTCTGGGACCTGAGCTGGTCCAACTGGGACTGTCGGAATTTGGACCTCCTCGCCAGACTCGACCTGAGGGTCCTCCACTAGGGTTGCTTCTCTAGGCTGAGCCCGGCCCCAGCCTCGGCCTCTAGAACGACCTCGTCCTCGACCTCGACCCCTAGTAGGAGCTATAGCAGGAGTGTCGGGCTGCTGAACGGAACCGAGGGAAGCATGCGTCCTCGCCAGAGAGAATAGAATAGAAACTCAATCATTACTCAGAATTCGTAGCGCACGACAGAGAAGAAAGAAATATGGAGTCATCTAACTTTGCAGCCTCTAGGGATAAATACAGTTGTCTCCGTACCGATCCCTCAAAATCTACCAAGTTGTCTATGAGTTGTGTGACCTAAGTAACCTAGTGCTCTGATACCAACTTGTCAAGCCCCGAAATCCCACAGTCGGGCCGTGATGGCATCTAACGTTGAACCCGCTAGACAAGCCAACGT
This sequence comes from Nicotiana paniculata, assembly GCA_005239505.1. Classification (NCBI taxonomy): domain Eukaryota; kingdom Viridiplantae; phylum Streptophyta; class Magnoliopsida; order Solanales; family Solanaceae; genus Nicotiana; species Nicotiana paniculata. The sequence continues at coordinate 26,506 of MDKI01051924.1, forward strand.
GTATAGCTAAACTAGCATAATAATCTCAATTTAACAGAATAAACTAAAATAGTACGTAATTAAATAGCGGAATAAATACGATTTCAAGCTAAGAAAAGACAATCATAATACCAGCGGGATGGGAGAGACGCCAAGGCCCACGAACACCAGCGGGTATACTTTGAAGCCTCTAGGATAAGCTGGAAGACACTCCCACTAATGATGTCCTCCGGGTCCGGCTGCGTAATGTGCACAACAGAAAGAAGTGCAGGTGTAGCATCAGTGCAACCGACCCCATGTAGTGGTAAGTGCCTAACCTAACCTTGGCGCAGTAGTGATGAGGCTAGAACCACACTACCAAACAAACCTGTGTAGTTCAAATAAATATATACATATATACAACGGATAAGAAATATAGGGAGAAAATAATTAATAAAGGAAGGGGAACATGCTGTGGGGAGATAACAGTTTCATATAAGAAATCTCAATAAGGAAAAGAACAACAAAGCCAGCATATCAATAAGGACAAGAAATCACAAACTTGCACGGCGTCACCCTTCGTTCTTTTACTCTCGTCCTCACTATGCAATGTATAATGTAATCAATGTAAAACATGGCACGGCATCACCCTTCGTGCTTTACACTCTTTCCTCACAATATCAAACAATGCACGTCATCACCCTTCGTGCTTTAGCACTATTCCTCACCCAAACAGCAATCACAAACAAGGGCAAGGGAGTAAACAGAATAGAAATAGTAATCCCGACAAGGGAACAATAACAGAAATGTCAACATCCCAGCAAGGGAGACAATATCAAACAATGCACGGCATCACCCTTCGTGCTTTATCATTCTTCCTCACAATAGTAAATAGTGCACGACGTCACCCTTCGTGCTTTAACACTCTTCCTCACCCAAACAGCAATCACAAACAAGGGCAAGGGAGTAAACAGAATAAAATAGAAATCCCGGCAAGGGAACATCAATTAAACAATTAAATCCAGGCAAGGGAACAATAGCATCAATCTCAACATCCCAACAAGGGAGATAATCACTAAAAGAAACAATGACCCGGCAAGGGTAAATTTTAGTAACTCTAGCTCCTTCTTTCACTTTCATTGCATTATTTACTCTATTACTTGAGCCAATGCTCCAAAGGATTCAATTATCTCCTATATCTTCATCATTCGTGTTACAATTTGAGCCAATGCTCCAAAGGATACAATTATCTCATATATTTTCATCGTTAGTGTTACAATTTGAGCCAATTCTCCCAAAGACTTTAATGATTACAATTCCCTTCACAACATATAGAAATCATTAATTAAGCGTGAAAATTACCACAAAATCAGAATATTCAAAATATAAGGGCTCATGGTCATGTTAGACACCAATGTATAGATACTCGTCACCATGCCTATACATCGTATTTGACAATTAGCAAGTAGAAAATTATACTCAACTCATATTCCCTCAAGCTAAGGTTAGACCAAACACTTACCTCGAGTCCGAAGTATAGTAATCAACCCTCTAACACCGCCTTTCCTTTAGAATTCAATTCCGGAATGGTATTATCTAGATATAATCAACTCAAGTATATCAATAAGGATTCAATGATTCAATTACATAGTCTAATTATCCATTTCCTAGCGTTCTTCCAAGAATACCAAAATTCAAACCCGGGCCCGCTCGCTCGGATTCCTATAATTCTCGAAGGGAATACTCACCCAAATCATAAGGATCTTTAACATACGATTCTTACTTGATTTCATGGCCAATCCACAGAAAATTCCCAAATGATCACTAGTTCTAGATTACTCCGGGTAGAGTTCACTTACCTTAGAAGACCAGGTTGTTAGCTCTTAAAAATTGAGGAAAATCGCCCAAGGAAGAAGAAGGAATTGAGAGGGTATAAACCCGTATTTAAAACACACTGCCTGAACAGTGATCTCGCACCTGCGGCTCTAGGGACCACACCTGCGGTCTCGCACTTGCGAGAAAAATCTTGCACCTGCGGAAATGTGCTAGGGAGTCTGGGCTCGCACCTACAAAAATGTGCTAGGGAGTCTGGGCTCGCACCTGCAGAATGGAGACCGCGCCTGCGGTGTCGCACCTGCGAGAAATGTTCCGCACCTGCGATTATTAGCCGGGCCATTGGTGATCGCACCTGCGATGCTGGGGACCGCACCTGCGGTCTCGTACCTGCGATGCTGGGCAACCGCACCTGCGGTCACACCAGAGCAGGTGCACCAACAGCTTTGTTTGCTGGTTTTTAGCCCCGTTAGGTGCCCGGAAGGCAACTGGGCCCACCCGAGCCCTAGTCCAAATATACCAACGAGTCCCAAATCATAATACAGACTCGATCGAGCCTTCATAACACTCAAAACAATGCTAAAACTCGAAACCACACCCCCAAACCTCAAGAAACAAACTTAGGAATTTTAAGTTTTCTAGACTTCGCTAACAACGTGCTGAACTGACCTATACAACTCGAAATGATACCAAATTTCACAGATAACTCACACAACATCCTATGAACTTTTCCGTGTGATCCAATCGCCAAAACAACATCATATACATCGAATTAAGCCTCAAAATCCATGAATTCTATCAAATTTCATAAAACATCAAATTTTCCATTTTATGTCTAAAACACGTCAAGCGAAATTCGATTTCCACCAAACTTTACAGAAAGTTCTTAAAGGATAAATAAGACCTGTACCAGGAGCCGAAACCAAAATACAGGCCCGATATCATCACATTCTAATCAGATTTCATTTTCAATTTCCTTAAATATTTTCAAAAAACAATTTTACTCAAAAATTTATTTCTCGGGCTTGGGACCTCGGAATTCGACTCCGGGCATACGCCCAAGTCCCATATTTTCCTACGGACCCTCGGGGACCATCAATTCACGAGTACGGGTCCGTTTACCCAAGATGCTGACCAGAGTCAAATTTACCCATTTTAATATTAAATCTTAGTATTTTTCACAGAATTTCATATTTAAGCTGTCCGGCTACACGCCCGGACTTTGCATGCAAATCAAGGCAATTGCAAATGAGGAGACTTAAGGTAAACCTATCATCAAGTTCGTGGGCTTCAGAGTCACCTTCTTATTCTTTATTTTACAGTGTTTTACTTACTTCCGAACAATTTTATTTAGAAGTTGTAGTAAACTTTATAGAGCTTATGACTTCTACTATTGGGTTTTGGGAATATGTATTGTATAAATAAATTATTTATTTCAGAAAAATATTTTATTTTTGTTTATTATTGTTGATATTCCATGAGTAATAAGCTTACCTAGTCCTTAAGACTAGGTTCCATTACGATACCTAACTGAGGGAAATTTGGGTTGTGACAATTTGGTATCACATATCTAATTTTGCATCTTAGCTCCGAATTTATTAGTTAAACTAGTTGCTTATAGTATTATTTACACGATGCTATTGATTTGATTAAGTTTGGGCCATTTGGAGTCGGATACTCGTGGCAAGAACGTGATTTCAAGTTTGGTTTGAGAGGTTGAGGTTAGTATTTTTCCTAACCTTGTGTGGGGGAATTACCCCTTAGGATTTGAGTCTTCTATGTTGATTTTAATCCGTGTACACGAGGTGACGAGTGTGTGCTCGGACTTATTTGTAGAGGGTCGACCCTTTTAGGATTCTTAGATCCTTATATTTACCTTTTATCAAGTTGTTCTTGATACGCTTGAGTCCTTAATTACTAGTTTCCCCTCTACATGTTTTGATTATAGCTAATTACTTTAGGATCCACCCTTACCGCCTACTTGACTCTGATTTGACTTAAACAAAGGTTTTACCTCTTTATCATCGTGCTATATTTTCATAAACTGCCTATAAGTAATTGAATTGTTGAATATCCCTCATAATTTCTCAACCTCATAAGGGGTTTAGATAACATATATCTTTAAAGAAAACATGGAAAGAACTCAAAAGAATCGGAAGATTTAAAGAACTAGGGTTTCGAAGAGAACCCAGAAAAGATAAGAAAGCCTTAAAATGTTATTGGCCTTAACCCAAAGGTTATAAATCTTACTCAGACGGCCAGAGGTGGCCGAAAATGGCATGAGAACCCATGGGGTGAGTGAATCGCTTTCTGGTTTCTTTGAGTGCCTCAAGGCAGTGATACCCGATATAGGAAGGAGAGTCATGAGGTTGGGAGAGTGGTGAGACCACCATAAAGACCGGCAAGGCAACGGTCGGTGAGAACCATGGCGGTTCTAGCGGAGAGCGTTTGACAAAGATGAGAGAAGAGGAAGGAGGAGTGTAACGAGAGAATGAGAGGGGGAAATGAGGGTTTGGGGCAGGTCGTTTAGGGTTAATTAAGGTAAGGGATAATCTGAGCCGTTGATCAAAATTGATCAACGGTTAGATTAAAACACAGGTTGGGTCGGGTGATTTTAATGAATTCGGCCTAGGTATTCGGTTAATTAAATTGGGGTTGGCGCCAGATTTAATTAGGCTAAAATTAGAACAAAATTGGCTATTTGTTAAATACCCTATTGAATAGATACATAATTAATAAAAATAGCTAATAACTACATAAAATGAAATTAATGCTAAATAGGTGAAATTAAGGTAATTGACTAATATTAAAAAATATAAAATAACTAGCTATTGAATTAAAATTGTATAAAATGTATAATTAGTCTATAATTGCAAAATTGTTGTAATTATAGCCAAATTGACTAATTTGTGAAATAATCAAATCCTAATAGGATTAAAATGATATATTGAGCTAGGAAATATTTTGAAATTATTTATGATATGATTTATGAATAATTATTGAATATAAAGTACTGAATAAATTTAGAAAATAAATTGATAATAATGTGGAAAAATACCAGTTATTATAAAACGTGATTTTGAAGATATATGTGCAAATTTAAAAATAATTTGAGAAAAAACTGGGTATCAACAGAAGTATATACCCCACACACACAAGGAGGAGCAGCGCAGGCTTTTTGAGCATCTGCGTTAGGGAGAGCTAACTGTGATGCAGTACGAGATGCGATTTTCGGAGTTGGCTCGCCATGCCATCGAATTGGTCCCTATTTATAGGGAGAGGATTAGGAGGTTTATAGATGTTCTTACTTATCAGCTCTGGCTTTTCATGACCCGGGAGAGAGTATCAGATGCTACATTCGAGCAGTTGTTGATATTGCTAGAGAAATTGAGTCAGTTTGCCGCTAGGAGCGGGTAGAGGGAGGCCAAGCCGCCTCGTGGATCAGGTGGCTCTAGTGGTGCTCCTTCTTAGGGGGCGGTTTAAGCATGGCAGGGGCCGTTCATTCAGGCCTCCTCGGTCAGGCCGCCCAACCTATAGAGGTGCATCTTCGGGGCATAGTCCCCGCGGTTTTCAGCTAAGTTGTTCTTCATTTAATGCCCTTCCAGTCCAGAGCACGGCTCGAGCACCATCAGCTTAGGGTTTTTCTATGCATGGTTCTCCTAGAGGCCATTCTGGTTCCAAGGGTTCATTTTAGTCCCAGTCTCCAACTTCAGGGAGCTGTTATGAGTGTGGAGAGTTCGGGCATATGAGGAGGCAGTGTCCTCATCTTCTTGGAGATCCATCTCAGTTGAGGAGCCAGCCTTCGACTTCCGCTCCAGTTACTTCACCACCCACCGAGGCAGCTAGGGGTGGTAGTCAGTCAGCTAGAGGTTGCCCTAGAGGGGGAGGTCGAGAAGGTGGAGGTCATGCCCGTATGTACGCGTTTCTAGCCAGGCCAGATGCTATGGCCTCTGATGCAGTGATCGCAAGTATTGTCTCAGTCTGTTGTCGAGATGCTTTGGCTTTATTTGACCCTGGTACCACATATTCCCATGTTTCTTCATATTTTGCCCATTTTCTAGATATTCCCCGTGAGTCTTTAGTCACATCTATTCGTGTGTCGACTCTGGTCGGTGATACTGTTGCTGTGGACCGTGTGTAACGGTCCTGTGTGATATCTATTGGGGGTCTGGAGACCCGAGTGGACCTACTGTTACTCAGCATGGTCGATTTTGATATGATATTGGGCATGGAATGGTTGTCTCTCGTGTCATGTCGTTCTTGATTGTCACGCTAAGACCGTGACCTTAGTTATGCTTGGATGTCCGAGGGTTGAGTGGAGAGGTTCTTCTGATTATGTGCCTAGAAGAGTGATTTCCTACCTGAAGGCTCAGTGTATGGTTGAGAAGGGGTGCTTATCGCATCTGGCTTTTGTGAGGGATGTCAGTGGTGAGACTCCCGCTATTAATTTGGTTCCTGTGGTCCGCGACTTTCTGGACGTGTTTCCTGCAGACCTGCCAGGCATGCCACCTGACAGTAGCCCCTCTTTACCCAGGAAGGATGAAAGAGTTGTAGGGAAAAGACATGATGGACAATTTTGACCGAGAAAAGAGGTTTGAAGAGATTTAGGCCGCACCATGGTTTCTGAGTTCCTTACATATACCTGGTTTTATAGGAATCAGGATGTGTGTAGTTCAGGAGTCATCGGCGAAGTATGCCGATGAAGTTTTGCAAGAACGAACGCAACATAAAGGGTTGGAGGAATAAATAATTTACGGGAATGGTTAGGAGAACTGGAGCGGGGCCTCTCCTGCCAGGATGACCGTTGCTTGCCAGATTACCTGCAAATAAATAATACAAGCATATATTGTGCATAATTTAAACATGATGTAATTTCCCATCGAACTATGAATGTTGTCTTTGAACGGTTAAGGATGACGTCCTCAGACCATGATGTCCTGGGCCATGGATTGCTTGATGCAGGATTCGTAAGCCATGAAATGATGTTCTCGGGCCATGAGGATGGTGCCTCCAAACCATCACGCCTTTGAATAATGATATGAAAATTTGTGAGAGATCCTCAGGCCATGACATGATGTTCTCGGGCCATGAAAATGGTGCCTCCGAACGATTTCGCCTTTGGATAAGTTGGCAATATTTCAGCCCAGGAAGAATGTAGTAGTATGATGCTGACAAAACAGAGCTCGGTCTTGCGAATTGAAGGGTAGATATTAGCCTGTAGAAAAAGAAAAATAAATAGTGCTTGAGATAGCGTTTGAAGAAAAAGTAAATTGGAGGCAGAGCTTAGCCTCGAAAGGCAGAAAAGTAGCCTTATGCAAGTGGAAGGCTGAATGATAGCCTTATGCAGATGAAAGGCAGAATATTAGCCTTATGCAATGCAGATGGAGGTAGAGCTTAACCTCGGAAGGCAGAATAGTATCCTTATGCAGATGGAAGGCAGAATGGTAGTCTTATGCAATGCAGATGGAGGTAGAGCTTAACCTCGGAAGGCAGAATAGTAGCCTTATGCAGATAGAAGGAAGAATAGTAGCCTTATGCAATGCACATGGAGGTAGAGCTTAAACTCAGAAGGAAGAATAGTAGCCTTATGCAGATGGAAGGCACAATAGTAGCTTTATGCAATGCAGATGGAGGTAGAGCTTAACCTCGGAAGGCAGAAAAATAGCCTTATGCAGATGGAAGACAGAATAGTAGCCTTATGCAATGTAGACATAGGTAGAGCTTAGTCTCGGAAGGCAGAATAGTAGCCTTACCAAGGGTACATATGGAGACAGCGTTTAGTCTCGGAAGGCAGAATAGTAGCCTTATGCAGATGAAAGGCAGAATATTAGCCTTATGCAATGCAGATGGAGGTAGAGCTTAACTACATAAGGCAGAATAGTATCCTTATGCAGATGGAAGGCAGAATGGTAGTCTTATGCAATGCAGATGAAGGTAGAGCTTAACCTCGGAAGGCAGAATAGTAGCCTTATGCAGATGGAAGGAAGAATAGTAGCCTTATACAATGCAGATGGAGGTAGAGCTTAAACTCAGAAGGAAGAATAGTAGCCTTATGCAGATGGAAGGCAGAATAATAGCCTTATGCAATGCAGATGGAGGTAGAGCTTAACCTCGGAAGGCAGAATAATAGCCTTATGCAGATGGAAGACAGATTAGTAGCCTTATGCAATGTAGACGTAGGTAGAGCTTACTCTCGGAAGGCAGAATAGTAGCCTTATGCAAGGGTACATATGGAGACAGTGCTTAGTCTCGGAAGGCATAATAGTAGCCTTATGAAGATGGAAGGAAGAATAGTAGCCTTATGCAATGCAGATGGTGGTAGAGCTTAACCTCGGAAGGCAGAATAGTAGCCTTATGCAAGAAATAAAATGACAAACAATAGTAGAGTTTCTTAGCTGATAGCAGGTTATGGTAGTGCGATTATTGTGAGCATTATGAGTACGGAACATCATTTGTATGGGTTGATAGCAAATGTCGTCAAGTGTAACGATTTGAGAACCGTATTTTGAACAAACTTTCGTCCCATGGGTGGACAGTTTGTTTAGGGATTTTGCAACCTTAGTGCCTGCATCCAAAGAAAAATCGTGAGTTTTGTAAGGGGAATGTTAATTCGTATCCCCTCTGACTTTGCTTGACTTGTTCGGCGTGGTCTGATGATAATGTCTGTATTATTGGGGTAGCGTTGTTAAACAAAGTTGTTTCACAAACAAACATGGATGATTTTGTAAAAGCATAATGTATAATTAAAAAAGTAATTTTGGGATGAATCGATGACCGTGAGACGGCTCGGGACATTGCAACCTCTCCTACTACGGAATTTGAGAGTCCTCCTCAAAATTCTGCCACAGTTTGATGGGTTGACGTTTCTGACTACTGCTCATGCGGCGATCGGCTGAACTTGCTTCGAAATTTCGAGGGTACTCCTCAAAATTCTGCCCTAGTTTCCAATTGCGGGGGAAAATGAGATTTTTATTGAATTGTGACCGAAACCATAGGACTTCCTACATATCCCCTCTTAAACGGGAATCAGGTTAGGTGTATTTTAGTTTACATCATCATTGAGAAAGCATAAGATTACACATAGTAGCATTTGACTGCATCTGAATTAATTGGCTTTGGCCATACTTCTCCGTCCATTTTTGCGAGTATTAGTGCTCCTCATGTCAGTACTCGGTGAACCATATACGAACCCTGCCAGTTGGGAGAGAACTTTACTTTAGCTTCATTTTGATGTGGAAAGATCATCTTCAGCACCAGCTTCCCTAGTGTGAGCTGTCTCGGCTTGACATTCTTGTTGAAGTCTCTAGACATTCTATTCTGATAGAGTTGACCATGATAGATTGCATTCATTCTCTTTCCGTCTATGAGGGCTAGTTGCTCGTAACGGCTCTTTACCTATTCTGTGTCGTTGAGCTCAGCTTTTTATATAATTCTTAGAGATGTAATCTCAACTTCATCAGGAATAACAGCATCAGTACCATAAACTAGCATATAGGGAGTTGCCCCTGTTGAGGTGCGAAATGTGGTGCGATATCCCAATAAGGAAAACCATAACTTCTCGCGCCACTGCTTTTGCCTTTCTATCATATTTCCTAGTATCTTCTTGATGTTTTTTTTGGCGACTTCTACAGCTCCATTCATCTGAGGCCTGTAAGCCGTGGAATTCTTGTGTTTGATCTTGAAATCCTCGCACGTAGCTTTCATCAGGTCACTGTTGAGATTGGAACCATTGTCGGTGATGATTGACTCAGGAATCCCGAATCCACAAACAATATGGTCGCGGACAAAGTCTTCCACGACTTTCTTATTCACTGCTTTGTAGGATGCTGCTTCGACCCATTTGGTGAAATAATCGATGGCTACCGGACAAACCGTTCATATGCGGGCCACAAGTCCCAGCATGAATCTCCTCTAGTAGTTTTGATGCTTCTTTTGCATCGACACACCTTAATAACCCCAAATCGGGAGTCCTCCTATAGAGGATTCCTCCACTGTGAAAGAAATTGTTGGATAGTCTTCGAAGCGTGCATTTCTGAGTGGGATTCGCAAGCTCCGGGTAATCTCCTTTTGCCAAATACTCTTTGATTTCATGAAACCAAGGATTTCCGTTTGCTTCCTCTTCGACATGGGCACAATAAGCTGGTTGATTATGTATCTTTATGGGAATAGGATCAAGTAAATTCTTGTCCGGGTGTTGGATCATTGAGGACAAAGTAGCCAATGCATCGGCGAACTCATTCTGGATTCCAGGGACATGCCGAAATTCCGTCTTTGTGAACCTCTTTCTTAATTCCTGTATGTGGTGCAGATACGACAGTATTTTGGATTTCTTCGTAGCCCACTCTCTTTGTGCCTGACGTACCAGCAAATATGAGTCACCAATCACTAACAGCTCCTGGACGTTCATATCAATGGCCATATTGTGCCCTAAAATACAGGCTTCATATTCTGCCATACTGTTGGTGTAGGAGAATTTGAGTTTGGCAAATACCGGATAATGCTGACCGGTTTCTGATATTAGGACTTCTCCAATTCCAATTACCTTGAAGTTCGTCGCTCCATCGAAGAACATTCTCATGCCGTCATAGGATTCTGCAATGTCTTCTCCTATGAATGATACCTCTTCATCAGGAAAATACATTTTCAGAGGTTCGTATCCTCCGTCTACAGGGTTTTCAGCAAGGTGGTCTGCCAGTGCCTGTCCCTTGACCGCTTTTTGAGTCACTAGATAATATCGAACTCACTCAGCAGGATTTACCACTTGGCTAGCTTGCCCGTGGGCATGGGCTTCTGAAAGATGTACTTCAGTGGATCCATCCTCGATATGAGATACATTGTGTAGGCACAGAAGTAATTCCTCAGCTTCTGGGCTACCCAAGTCAAAGCACAACAAGTGCGTTCCAATAGAGAATATCTGGCCTCGTACAGAGTGAACTTCTTGCTGAGATAATAAATGGCTTGCTCCTTTCTTCTATTTCATCGTGCTACCCCGGAACGTAGCCGAACAGAGTAACAGAGGTCTACCTGGCTCAGGCGGTACCAACACTGGTGGTATTGATAGGTATGCCTTGATTTTGTCGAAAGCCTTTTGACAATCATTGGTCCACTTTGTTGCGGCGTCCTTCTTCATCATCTTGAAGATTGGCGCACAGATAACTGTAGACTATGCTATGAATCGGCTGATGTAATTAAGTCTCTCCAAGAAACTCATCACATTTTTCTTGTTCCTGGGCAGTGGATTTCTTAGACTTGATAATAACATCATCGACGTATACCTCGATCTCCTTGTGAATCATGTCATGGAAGATGGTCGTCATAGCCCTCATGTAGGTGGCCCCTGCATTCTTCAGGCCGAATGGCATCATCTTGTAACAGTACACTCCCCATGGCGTAATAAAAGTCATTTTCTCATCATCTTCCTCATCCATCTAGATCTGATGATAACCAGCGATACAATCCATGAATCCGGATATGAATATTTGGCAAAAGGAAGTCGTCTTACGGACTAGCCCAGTTGAGATCCCGATTTGTGACACAGATTCTGACCTTCCCATCCTTCTTTGGTACTGGCACAATGTTGGCTAACCATTTCGGGTACTCAACTATCCTGAGAACCTTGGCATTGATCTGCTTGGTGACTTCTTCTTTGATTTTCAAACTCATGTCGGGTTTGAACTCCCTGTGCTTTTGTTTTACCGGGGGACACATTGGATTGGTTGGCAATTTGTGAGACACAATAGATGTACTTAGACCAGTCATGTCACCATACGACCAGGCGAATATGCCCTCATACTCCTTTATAAATTATGTGTATTCTTTATTTTCTGATGGTGACAAATGAATGATGATTCGTGTTTCCTTGATGTTTTATGAATCTCCTAGGTTGGTGCTTTCAATCTCGTCCAGGTTGGACTTAGGTCTGTTCTCAAAATTCTCAACTTCTTTGACAATCTCATCAGGTATGTCATCTTCTTCTGAATCTATGTTTGTTTGCTGCGTTGTCTCGTTACATGTTACAGTCATCGGTTCATCAAGACAGATAATAGTAATGCTGTATAGGTAAAGCAATGAGAGAAAAATGATAGCAATAAATATCGATTCTTAAGAAAAATTAAAAAATACTTTTGTTAAATTGAACAATTGTTTTGAACATAGAAGATCTTATTGCAGGAATTAAAACGCGATAAAAGGAAATCATTTTGTAAATAAAATAGTGGATAATTCTTGTTTTAGCCTTGCTACCCCGAGGCCCGTCGGGCTTTGGTTGTCTTGACAGTCCAATTCTTGAGGTACATCCCGCTGCTCACAGCCTGTATGGAAGGACCTTCCTCCACTCCTCCTCGAGAATAACACAGTAGTCCATATCACTATCCTCCAGAAACAAGTTCCTCATTGTTGTAAGTGCTTCTTCTTCGTCTAATCCATATATAACGTCGGCCTGTTGGAAGGTCTGCTCCAGATGCTGTATTGGTCGCTCCAAAGGGTAATAGGGACTGCGCCATGGTGGCGACTAGTTTTTGAATTCTTCCCCGGTGTATTCATATCCCAAATCGAAAGTGGTGTTGTGCTTCTTGAGTTTGATATGTTTGGAGATCCCTTGAAGGTTCTTGCCGAGCCCTTTACCTGGCTTGTACCCTCGCCAATTCATCATACATGCGACCTTGCTATCCCACCATTTGTCTTTGTTGATAGTGTTGACCCGTTCAATGTGGTGTTAAGTTTCTCTACCCAGCTTCTTTCTTCCTTCAATTACCAGAATAGTCTGGCGACTGTAAATAGGGTTGCTACCATCACCATGAATAATCACCTCTTGGGGGTTCCACTCCAACTTCACTACCTGATGTAGTGTTGATGCTACAGCCCTAGCAGTATTGATCCAGGGTCGTCCCAATAACAGATTGTACGACGCTGGCACATCTATCACTTGGAAGTCCACCTCGAACCAGGTTGGCCCCATTTGTAGGCGTAAGCTGATCTCACCAATGGTGGACCTGTGAGATCCATCGAAGGCCTTCACGTTGATCGCTCCATCCTTTATCTCATGCAGCCATTTACCCAATTTCTTGAGTGTTATCAACGGACAAATGGTAAGACTGGATCCCCCATCGATTAGGATTCTGGTGATGAAATAATCTTCGCATTGCACAGTTATGTGCAGTGCTTTGTTATGGCCCAGCCCTTCAGGAGGCAGCTCGTCCTCATGGAAAGTGATCTTGTGATTCTCCAACACATGGCCCACCATATTAGCCATTTCTCCACTAGTGATGTTGTTTGGAACATAGGCTTCGTTCAACACCTTCAATAAAGCATTCTTGTGCGTCTTGGAATTCTGCAGAAAAGAGGGGATGGATATTTGCGCTGACGTTTTGTTCAACTGGTCAATGACCAAATACTCCTTGGCATTTACTTTCCTCCAAAGGTCGCCCGGACCTGTCTCGATAATGGGAGGCCAATTGGAAGCATGCCTGCTAGATTTAGCCATATCTTCAAGGGTATAGACTCTACCAGTTCTTGTCATACCTTATGCTGCAACAGCTTCTTCAGTCTTGACTTTGCCTTTCCTTCTCACCTCGGCTGTATAGTTCCATGGTACAGAAACTGTATAAAAAGTTGGTGTGGTCAATATTGCCACCGTGATTAGAGCAGCTACCCTCACTTCGAATGGAACATGTGTCTGGGGTGGTAAGACTGCAACCTCAAAAGGTGCGGGTGCATTCGCCGGAGACACAAACTCAACTTCAATCGATATTAGTGTCTTTGCAGGTGACGCTGATTCAAACTCAAGAGGCATGGACATATTTACCTCAGCATCCTCAGACGGTTGAATCTGGACTATGATCAGGTTGAGAGTGACTGCAGGTTTCTTTAGATCATCGCCTTCTGCGATTAACCCGATTGATCCCTCGGGGTCCCAATAACCTTCTATTTCAATCAAGTGGATGCCTCCACCATTATGGTCCGGAAGAGGATTGTTGCGGACCTTTCGAGCAGATTCCTTTGCCACGATGACCTTGTTTTCAATCAGAGTTTGTATCTTTTCCTTTAAAGAGCGGCACTCATCGATGGTGTGCCCCTTCATGCAGGAGTGGTATGCACAGGACTTGTTTGGTTTGACCCATTGAGAAGGATTCTTAGGGGTTACAGCAGGGATGGGGGTGACATAACTAGCAGCTTTGAGCTTCTCATACAACTGGTCGATGGGTTCAGCGATGGAGGTATACTATTTTGGAGGTCTGCGATAAAAATTAGGATGAGGTCTAGGAACGTTTTGACGGGTAGGGGGTGATTGGTAATGAGATGGTTGGGAATTATAAGTGTGGTAGACAGGAGCGGGTTGTGAGTATCTGGGTGAAGCAGGTTGATATGTTGGTGGTGAGGGTGATTGCTAAGTTGGTGGTGTAGCTTGGTATGAGGGTGCTTGGTAATTTAGGTTTGGTTGATATGTGAGTGGATGTGTTGGGTAAGTTTAGTATTTGAGTAGGGATTTGGTTCTTTGTGCAACCATCACGGCTCCCGTGTTTCTTTTCTTAGACATACCATCAGACTGCAAAGCCTTGTTTGTAGCTTGCAAGGCATCAACATTTGTGACCATACCGCTCTTGATACCTTCTTCAATCTGTTCCCCTAATTTGATAATGTCGGAGAACTTGTGGTTTTCAATCATCATCAACTAATCATAGTACTGCGGGTCTTAGAACCGAACAAAGAACTTGTTCATCTGCTCCTCTTCTAAGGCGGGTCTGACCTTGGCAGCTTCGGACCTCCAACGAGTAGCATACTCGCGAAATGTCTCTTTGGGATTCTTTTTCAAATTCTGATTATAGAACACGTCTGGTGCGTTCTCTGTGTTGAATTTAAATCTGTCCATAAAGTCAGATGCCATGCTCACCCAATTCAACCATTTTTTGGTATCTTGGCTGATGTACCAAGACAATGCATCTCCTTTCAAACTCCTCATGAACAGCTTCATGAGGATCCTTTCATCCTTCCCTACTCCAACCAGCTTGTCACAATAAGTTCTCAGGTGGACCCTTGGATCACCTGTACCATCACACATTTCAAACTTAGGAGGTTTGTTTCCCTCGGGCAGTATGTAGAGGTCTTCATAGTTCAACCCTTCGACTCCCTTGATTCCTTCGACGCCTTGAACCCGGCTGGTCAACTTCCTAAGTTCCTCTGCCAAGTTCTTGATAAGTAGGTCCTTTTCATCAGACTCAGGTCTGTATGTGATAGGGGGAGTGGAGTATGGCATGGTCTCCACGTAGATGGGATTGTTATGGTAGCCTGGAGCATGAGTGCGGAAATGGTCATTTGTTGAGTTCTGAGGTTCTGGGATAAGCAGTGGGGTGTTGTTTGGAGTATGGCAGGCATTGCAGTGTGCTGGGAGAGTTTGGTTCTTTAGTGGGGTGGGTGATGATGAGATGTGGGATGATTTTGCTTCTTTGGGATGTTTTGAGGAGGTGCAGGATTCTGGATATTGACGTTTGGGACATTGAGGGAGAATGACAGGTTTGCCAGATTTCAAACATGATCAAGCTCTTCTTGGAACTTTAACAACTTCCATTCTAGTTGTGACACATTTTCATTCTGAAGCTGAATACCCTGTACATCAGTGGCCTCTACCCGTTCAACCACATTCTCATTTCTGATATTGCCTAAATCTTCCATTTTCTTTTTGCCTTTGTTCTTGCCTTTGGGAGGACTAAGAGGATGAGAGGGTGGAGGGCCCCTGGATCTTGTATTATAGGATGATGATGCAAGAGTGCACGAACTAACCTTTGGGGAGGGGAATAAATAAAGAAAGAGGAAATCAAAAACAAAAGTAGCCAAGTCAGTGAGGATTATGAAAAGTATTACGGTATTTAAACACATATTGCGGGAATGTAAAGTGTGTCCTAATTTGGGGACCTCTTTTTCCCGAGATAGGCCTAGCGACAAATTGATTTGGAGAACTTAAGATGCCAAATGCCACATTTTATTGATAAGAAAATAGATGAACCCCAAAATGACACTAAATAAACAGAAAGTAACGGTCACTAATGGCCATTGGCCTTATTACATTGATAAGTAAGAGAAAGACATTCCTGGCTACTTGGTCCCAAAAGGACCTTCCCCAGACTCGGCATTCTTGCTTCCCTCGTACAGCTCCCCCAACTCGCGAAGCCCCAAAAATAGGTATGCTCTGGCTAGATGTCCTCCGTCGGTCCCTCCATCCTTTTGACAGTCTTCAATCCTTTTGAGAAATATTTCTCTAGCTCCCCTATGCCTTGCTCCAAATACTTTAACCTCTTGTTGGTGCTGATAGCCATATCCTTCCATTTCTCGATCAGTTTCTTGTTAGACTCATGTATTTCGTGGTGCTCATCCTCACACTCACGGATCCTCTTGCGCAGTTGGTTGTTTTTGACTTGTGCCTCTGCCTTTTCATCTATAACCATGTGGCCTTGAACGAACCCTGGCTTGCTCAGACCACCCCCATTTTCTAACAACCAACCAGGATAGAAAAGGGTACAACTGACATGGTATCTGTCTGGCTCGATGGTGTCCATCTCCATTATAATCTTGAAGTGCCACATGTGCTGGGCTTTGCACTTGTGAGGACTATCGTCATTTTGGAAGTCAGCTCGAAGATGGCTCATCTTGTCGACTCTAGGTATGACTTTCTTCCTACCCTCTTGCCTCATAACTCAAATAGGGACGTAAGGGTATGTTCCTCTTAGACCAATTAGTATTAGGAACGGTGCATCTTTGGAATGAGCGATGAACTCCTCCCTTATAAACCACACGAACATCCACTGTACTTGTTCTTCAGTCACATTACCAAAGAGCTCGATCCCTCCTTTGGCGTTCTCAGGCTGAGCAAACATCTCGGTGATGTAATTCATTCGCTTTGGTTTGTGGAAACCGATGTGGTGATCCCAAACTCTCCGATGGACTTCTTGTCGGTACTCGCCCTTTTGAAGATGTTCCATGAGCCAAAGATGAAGTAGTAGATTGCAGCCTTCGAAATGTCTTGCCCCTCGTTGACACTTTCCCAAGGCGTGATATATGTCTGCAATGATCATGGGCATAATATTGAAGTCTTGCCCATCAGTTCCTTCCATTAGTGTCTTGGTTACCATGGCCAATCTGGTGTGGATTCTCTATTTTTTTTATGGGCAACACGATCAGACCCAAGAAGCAAAACATGAAGATGAATACCCTACGATGGATGTGTCCCATGGATGTGATGGCAAACTCGTCATGGTAGGTACGGTATGATTTGCTATGACCGTACCTCTCGTACAAGTAGTCGAAAGGGATGTATGACTTCTTTAAACACACTAGTTTTTCATTCTTCTTTAGACCTATAATTTTGAGGAAACCATTGCCTGTGCGGTTTTCAAGCATTAGCAACCCCGGGGTTTCCCATACTAGGCCAGCCAATCCTCTTATTTCCTCCAGCAAAGGTGTCATTTCAATGTCCCCAAAGTGAAACATGGACCTTTCACAATCCCAGAATAGGGTAGCAGCCTCTATTATCATGTTGTTAGGCTGGATTTCTAGGAGAGATGGTAGATTTCCCAAGTATTTCCTGATGAGAGTTTTGTCACTAGAATATAAATCTTCCCACCAACTTAGCAATCTTGGAGGGATATTGGAGACCATGCCGAATCCGGGGACTTCGTGCATCATTTTTTTCTGCAAGGCAAACAAGGTTAGGCCCTTACCCCACCAGACTCGACTACTTAACATCAAGAATTAGCATAAGGCATTTAATTCTCCAAATAAATGCACAAAACGTGATGATGTCCGTTTGGGTTTAGGGAAACCCGGTGGACTTTGGATAAGGAGATCTTAAAAGCTATTGTGCAGACCACACTTTACCCTGGCTAGGTTTGACCATGATGCATGAAACAACATAACGGAGTAAGGTTTCTATGGGGTTTTAGACTTGTACCCTCGAGCGGACAACTCAAGGGGGAAAGGCACGGAACCGTCGATTGCACCGCTGATCGACTACTTTTACCGTAAAGAAGACTTTCCGAATTTAAGGGTAATAATATAGGAAGAGCGCAACCAATCATCAAGATTTGCTATAGTATTTTGTTTGGCACGAGTGGAGTATGAATGTTGAGCATAAAAATACAATAAATAAGTATTAAAGACACGTTTTCATGTATTTGCACGTTATGAAAGCAGTAAATACAACATATTATAATTTTAAAGCGGTTCTAAAGGAAAGAAACTGAAAGAGCATGTCAGTTACTTTTGAGGAACAAATAAATGCTTAAAGAATTAGACAAGTAATTTCACATAAAAAAGGGAAAAGGGAAAGGTCACAAGTATTAACAAAGTAAAGACAAGTTCACAAAGCCGTTTGAAATGGTAAAACCCTAGATAAATCCCCAGCAGAGTCGCCATGATGTCGCCCCCTAGATCAACTTTCGACATTAGGTTGGGACAACTCTTTCCTTTTGGGAAAGGGGTTTGTGTTTTTGAGAGTCGCGACCTAACAAATTTTAAAGTGGCATTAAGACACCAAAGGGGTTCATTTACAACTACGTTGCTAACCAGAGATAGGGTAAGGTCTTGAAATTATCCTAAGGGAAGGTGTTAGGAACCCCTCAGGATCCACAAGTGTGGTTCCCGACCAAACATCTTTTGTGAATTAGTACGGCTTAGTACGGCTTTTGTGAAACAGTGTGGTTCTTCACGGTCACCTTATTCAGCTGCCGGTAGTCAATACACATACACACCGAACCATCCTTTTTCTTCAAAAACAACACTGGATCACCCCAAGGTGATACACTGGGCCTGATGAACCTTTGTTAAGCAACTCCTACAACTGCTCTTTCAACTACTTCAACTCAGAAGGAGCCACACGACAGGGAGGAATGGAAATGGGCTGAGTGCCCGGCAACAAGTCAATGCTGAAATAAATGTCTCTATCGGGCGGCATACCCGGAATATCAATTGGAAATACATTAGGATAGTCCCGGATAACTAGAGCTGACTCAACTATAGGGGTCTCAACACTAACATCTCTCATATAAGCCAAATACGCATCACACCCCTTCTCGACCATCCGCTGAGCCTTAAGAAAAGAAATGACTCTGAGGGGTGTATACTCTAAGGAACCTCTCCATTATAACCTCGGTAATCCTGGCATAGCCAGCATCACGGTCTTGGCGTGACAATCAAGAATAGCATAGTAGGGAGACAGCCAGTCCATGTCCAAAATAACATCGAAATCTACCATGCTGAGTAATACTAAGTCAGCCATGGTCTCAAAACCACTAATAACAATCAAGCATGACCAATATACACGGTCCACAACAAGAGAATCTCCCACAGAAGTAGAAACATTTATGGGGGAACTCAAACAATCCCGAGATATCCCCAAAATATGAAGCAAAGTAAGAAGATACATATAAGAACATAGAAACTTGATCAAATAACACGGATGCATCCCTCTGACAAATAGGGACAATACCTGTGATGATTGAATCTGAAGCAACAGCCTCTGAACGGGCTAGAAGAGCATAATATTTAGCCTGGTCTCCCCCTCTAGGGTGACCTCGACCTTCACCTCGAGCTGTCTGAGAAGGTGGGGTAGCAGCTGGGGCTGGAAGAATAGATGGAGGACCCGGTGGAAGACGTGGAACCTGATAAGTCTGAGGTGGTGCACCCCTCCTAGCTCTGGGGCAATCTCTGGTCATATGAAGAGGGTCACCATATCCAAAACAACCCCTCGGAGGACGTGGCATCTACTGATGACTCTGAACCGGCCTGCGAGAGTGGCCTGCTAGACTGGCTAGTGATAGCACCTCGAGCAGGAAGCACATGAGATACTGGTGGTGCATAATAAGGCTCCTGAGGTATAGGAGGAGTTGGAATACCACTGGCTGCTGGAAGGGCTGCATAAATGGGGCGACTCACAAAACCCCTACCATAGCGTGCAGCTGGTGCACGAACTCCCGAATAATGACCAGTCTCTCGAGACATCTTGGCCTCTCTCTCCTCCCTATCCCGGGATAACATACTCTCAATCCTCAGGGCAATACTCACGGCCTGCTGGTGAGTGATATCTATCTCCAGCTCTCTGGCCATGCTGGTCCGAATACTAGGGTGGAGTCCCTCAATAAAGCATTGAACGCTCTCTCTGACAGTGACAACCAAAGCTGGTGCATAACGAGCCAAATCACTGTAACGGACTGCATACTCTGACACAGTCATGGTACCTTAGCGTAGCTGCTCAAACTCCACACGCCAAGCATCCCTAAGGCTCTGAGGGACAAACTCAAGTAAAAACATCTCGGAGAACTGAGCCCAATTAAGTAAGGCTGCCTCGTCCGGGCTACTCAGCTCAAAAGAACACCACCACTAATAAGCTACTTCCCTTAGCTAGAAGGCAGCGAAAGAAACCCCACTCGTCTCCACGATATCCATAGTGCGGAGAATACGATGACACTCCTCAAGAAAACCCAGAGCGTCATCTGAAGCTAATCCGCTGATCTCAAGTGGGTGGTACTTCTTGTACCTCTAGAGTTGGAGTTGCTCTGCCTCGAGTACAGCTACCCTAGCCTCATTTTGAGCTGAAGCGGCTGGGGTCATAGGAATGTACTCTGGAACCTACCCAATATGAACCTTCTGCTCAGGAGTACGGGCCGCGGAAGTATGTGTCCCTCCCTCGGCCTGGGATGTAGCTAGAGCTATCAGAAGTAGTCCTACTTGAGACAGAGTACTGAAGGCACTCAATAACTGAGCGAATGTCTCCTGGGGGGCTGGAGTAATAGTAGGGACCTCCTGTGCCCCTCCAATTGTGGCCGATGGGGGCTCCTCTGCCTCTGCTCTAGCCGGTGCTTGGGCTGCACCGCGTGCTTGTCCTCTGCCCCGGCCCCTGCCTCTGGTGTCTCTGACTGGGGGCTCGGGTGCCTGGTCATCAGTATATCGGTACGAGTACGAACCATCTGTAAGCAAGAATAGAATAAAGTTTAAGAATTTGATGACAGTAACTAGTACGATAAGGAATTCCAAATAATTTGATTGTTCTTAACAGTTACATAGCCTCTCAAAGATAGATACGGACGTCTCTGCACCGATCCGCGAGACTCTAATAAACCAGCTTGTGACTTGTGACTCTTATGAACCTAGACGCTCTGATACCAACTTGTCACGACCCGAATTACCCTCTAAACGATCTCGTGACGGCACCTAGTTTGTACGACTAGGTAAGCCTAAAATTTGCAAAAAATAAGACAAAACAATAATAGAAATAGTAAAGAAGAAGCAATACTATAAAATTTAGTGGCTTGGCATTTACAGCTTTCAATTTCCCAAAGCCCACAACATCACAAAGTCACAAACTCTGAACTACTGTAGCTCTATACAAAGGAATAAGGAAAATGTATCTATATATCTCCTATATCTATACTAGAGTAGGAAGGGGGCTCATGAGATCCTGCGGACGCAGCAAAATTACCTCGCGGTCTCCTAAGCAGCTGCTAAGATACGCCTAGCCACCGTATGGTGCACTGGTACCTGGATCTGTACATGGGGAAAGCATGCGCAGGAAAGGGCGTGAGTACTCCACATTCGGTACTCAGCAAGTGCCAAGCCTAACCCCAGTCAAGTAGTGATGACGTCAGGTTGAGGCTCTACTAAGTTTTAAAACAAGTCAATTACCAATTTAAACAGTGAAATATAGATAAGCAATGACAAACAGGATCAATGGAAACTTGATGAATTAATAACGGAAAGAGAGCCCTCGGCTCAGCACAGCATATATCTCAACAGTAAAAATGTAATGCAATACAAGGGGAAAGCTCCTGGATCGCAGTCCATAGTCCCAATTTAAATATGCTATGCAGTACAGGGGGAAATCTCCTGGACCTCGGTTCGTAGTCCCAATTTAAATATGCAATGCAGTAGGGGGGGGAGCTCCCGGATCTCGGTCCATAGTCCCAATTTAAATATGCGATGCAGAAGTATGTCGGATACGACTTAATTAAACAGTTCAGAAAAAACAACAGGCAAGAATAAAGTAAAACTACCTAAGCATGGTGCAACTAGTAGCAAATAAGAGGAAATCAAGTAAGGGCAGGTAGGCATGCTTATTCTTAAGCTAACTACTCAGTTAAGACTTGAAACAGTAATATAGGAATGAAAATGAGTGATGTCATGGAAGGAAAAGTGGAATTTTAGCAACAATGACACGTGTATGCACTCGTCACCTCACGTCATGGCGTCCACACAACAAAATCAGTATAAAAATGCCTAAGGGAAAGTCCCCAACACAGAGTTAGGAAAGACACTTACCTTGACTACGCTACTCAACTCAATACCACGCTCTTGCCACGAGTATCCAACTCCGGGTGGCCGAAATCTAGTTAATTCGGTCGCATAGTGTAAATATCATTTCAAGGAAACAAAATAGCTAATAAGTTCGAAGCTAATACGCGAAATTAGGAAATTCGCCCAAAATGTCCCTTGGGCCCACATATCAAAAACGGATAAAAATTACAAATTTCAAAAACCCATTCACTCACGAACTCATTCGAACAAGAAACATCAAAATCCCACGTCTAAATCTCCCTAAATTCTTAGATTTCTACTTGGGGAAGTTTTCATCCCATTTTCATGGTTTTTCATCCAATTTCATTGATTATATTGAGAAAATTGATAGAGATTAATGGTATACAAGTGAATTAAGGTTAGGAAACGTTACCTATAAATCTCCTCTTCGAAACCCACTGAAAATCGCCAACACCCGAGCTCTAAATTGTTTTTGGAGTTATGAATTTCAAACCCTCGAAATTTTGTATAAACAGCCGAGGGATACCGCAGCTGCGACTCTTGGACCGCACCTGCGCAAAATCCATCGCATGTGTGAAAAGGCACTTAAAAGTGTTGAGGCTGCACTTGCGGAAAATCCGTCGCAGGTGCGGAAAGTCACTTAACAGGGTTGGTTCCGCACCTGCGGTATTACACCTACGGAAAATCCATCACAGGTCCGCAAAGTCACTTAACAGGGATGGGGCCGCACCTGCGGTCACTTGGCCGCATCTGCGGTCCCACACCTGTGGAACACAGACCGCACTTGCGACCACTGGCAGCCCCTACGTATATTCTGCATTTGCGAGCCCCTACACCACACCTGCGGTTCCCCATTCGTAGGTGCAAACACCAGAACCAGCAATGGTTCAGCTGTGCTCTAAGTTCAAAAATTACCCGTTGGGCCTCCGAAACACCCCCGAGACCTCAACCAAACGTACCAACTAGTCCTAATACCTCATTCAAAATTAGTCGAGCCTTCAAAACACATATCGTAACATCAAAATCATCATTTACGCATGGATTCAAGCCTAAGAACTTGTGAAATTTCCAAAATGCACATCCGATGCCGAAACATGTCAAAACTCATCTGAATGACCTCAAATTTTGCACACAGGTCAGAAATGACATTACACACCTGGTGTCGCTTTTGGAATTCCATTTCGAGTCCGATATCAAAATTTCACCTATCGACCGAAATTGCCGAAATTCTAACTTCCGCCTCAAAACACATTCCGAACACGCTCCTAGCCCCGGAATCACTCAACGGAGCTAACGGATTTGACGGAATTCCATTCAGGATCCTTCTCCACACAGCTCTAGCTACAGCCTGATTTCAAAGGCTAAAAAATCCATATTTAAGGACTATATGTCAAAAAACACTCCGAATTTTACCACTCAATACTCCGACAAGTTTCAATAACATAAATAGACATGGGAGAAGCAGTTATTAGGGGATCGGGGTGCTAACTCTCAAAACGACCGATCGGGTCGTTACATTTTTGGGGAAGCGTGTATTTGTTTCATCTCATTCTACTATTTTCTTTTATTTTCTGCTAAAATTTTGGGTAAAATCGATATTTATATTGGGAGTCTGAAATGGTTGGCTAGCCTAGTTTCATGATAGGCGCCATCACAGCTGGTTAGAATTTGGGGTCGTGACATATTTGTAAAATTTAAAGCATATCCGAAAGTAGTAATATTAATAACTATATAAAATTTTCAACCCCCTTTTTTTTCTTTAAAGAAATGTTCCACTCAAAATAACATATCAAATAAATATATAACGGTATCAAGGTTGTTAAACTTACAGGGTGTAACATTCTTCCCCCCTTTAGTGCATTTGTCCTCGAATTTTACCTCTTAGATATTTACAAAATTCCTCACTAGGGTCTCCTTTATAAACTAAACTAAAATCCAAACTACATCTAAAGTCTCGACTATTCACAACCTTTTGTACTTGAGCATGTGGTATCTTCTTCACATTTACCTTATACCTTTCAATCTCACACTGTATTTTGTTTCTTTCAAATTCAACATAAGTGGAAATTATGCCTTAAGATCTACTGTGATACCTGCACCACTGGTGCATACAAGATCTAGCGGAAGCTTCATACTAACTTCTTACGACTCAGCTTTATGGCATGATTTGGAAATAAAGGAAAGGTAATATTTCCTAAATGACCTATAGCCTCTCAGTTGTAAATGTAGCGTGCAACACACCCATAAGTGAGACTCTACTAGGCATTGCTTTGTAGACTCTACTGATAACACTTTGTCACGCCCCGAACCTGGGGAGGCGTGGCTGGCACCCAGTTGATCAAGTGGTGGTGCGTATATAACGTTGTAACTTTTTTCCATATCCCATATACATATTAGTACATATATACGTGTATATAACGCCATCTGTTCATGGGTCAATGTACATGTATAAATGCATGAAATGCATAAGAAGTATGTTAATAAGATTTTCTCGGAATGCCAAGGGAATCAAGAATATAGACAACCCTAATATTTCTATGAATAGAGTCATTTATGAAAGTTGGGTATTTTGCTCCTTTCATTTGTATTATGTCGATCATGCCAAAAAGAAAGAAGGGATGTCCTTAAGATACCTAGGTTAGGGAAAAATCCATGTGATATTCTTGCTCAAATTCTTGTTGAAGAAGAAACGTCACGTTACTAAGTTGCCTACCATATTTTCAGCATCTTGCAATGTATAGAAGGCTAAACTAGTTTTTTTTTGACATATTGCTCCATCTTCAAGTAATAGCTCTTGCTTTGATTTTTTTTTTGTCAGTAATAGCTCTTCATTTAAACTAGATGTAACAAAGCATCTCTGAAGATTCACGTTCCATCTTAAGTTATTTTATCCTTGGTGTTCCTAGTTATCTGTGCATGCAATAACAGAGTTGTCTTAACGCAGACGATTCACATAAACAACCTTATCTAATTTATGATTTGAGATATAGATAATTGATTGATTTTCTGGTAGACCTCGTGGCTACATTTGCAATTATGGTCATCTAGATGTTAGTATCATAATTATTTTGAATTTGATAAGAAAATGACATAAAGCAATAAACATGAATCAATACAACATAAAAAGGCAAATAGCCAAAAAAGTCTCATCTGTAATCTTTAGTATTCAAAAATGAAGTTTAGTCATTTCAAATGAATTATTTAAAAGGGTTAATTAGTAGGCCCCACTAATTTAATGACTTGGCAACAAATCTTACCAAGTTTTGCCACCTTGATGTGTAACTTTAAGAGTCACAATTTGGAGTTAAACATGCTACCACATGGGGGTGGCGTGGGGATCTTAATCTTTATCCAAACTCATTAGTTAATTAGGTAATATCACGTTACCCGGTAATTAATCAATTACCCGCATAATTTAAAATTATCTCAAAGTACTTAAAATTCTACTTATTTTTAATACACTTTATACATCATCTTAAAAAATTTTAGGTATAGTTTTTTACTCTGCATCGAAAGTTATTGGTTCAATTGAACCCGTTGGTTCGACACTATATTCGACTCTGGTTAAAGGGACATAACTTGACTTTTATTGTGTTGCCAGGGTTGAATATTTTCTCCAGTATTTGCTCAACTGTTGGTGCTCATGCCTCTTTTAAACTGTGGGTCCACTTTTTCATAATGAGCTACGCATTCATACGTAAGTATTATTTCTCAAGAATATTTAGTCTAGAACTTTGTTCACACGTCCAATAATGACATATCAAGATTAATTGTGTACAACCATGCAAGTAGATTATTCACAAACTTGGCTTGGCCTTTTGAACAAGCAGATAGCACATGATCAAAGTTTTTATACCCATGAGCTAAGGCACCACCCTTCTTTCCGACCCGGATTGGAAGAATTTTCCACATACTGAGGTTTTGGGTCTTCATGAGTAGTTCTTGTCGACGATACCTTGAAAAAAGTCCTATGTTTAGCCGGTTTATTCCCTGAAAAAAGACTTTCCCTGGGTTGGGACTCTTTGGACAGGACTAGTTGCTTCGATTCCACTCATATCAGCTCATAACTTCGCTCCTCGGTCGCTTTAACTTTCTAGTGATCTAGTGATGCGGGAAGGGAATGATAATTAGACTGCTATAGCAGTTTGGGAGCATCGGCATCTATTTGGTAGAATATAACAACCTGATTTCTTTGCTTTCGATGGCTGCTAGGGACTGAAACATAGTGGACATGCGAATATGATCGAGCCCGGCTCAAAAGAAGTACGGAGGTTCTTGTAAGTTGGGTCAGCAGTTTCAGTGACTCAAGGAATAGGGCATTTTGGCACTGTTGAAGTGATTGGCGGAAATGCCCTTGAGACGAGAATCCCGCTGAAATGGAAAGTCCTTGGTCTACATACATTAGTAGTAGGTTATGCTCCTATTATTGAAAAGGATTTATCCTCCTCAAAATCCTTTCCCCCTTGGTCGAGTTGGCTTAAGCCCGAATCCATCCTTACATGTAGGCATGCTTATTCTTAAGCTAACTACTCAGTTAAGACAGGAAACAGCAATATAGGAATGAAATTGAGTGATGCCGTGGAAGGAAAAGTGGAATTTTAGTAACAATGACCAGTGTACGCACTCGTCACCTCACGTACAGGGCGTCCACGCAACAAAATCAGTATAAAAATGCCTAATAGGAAGTCCCCAATACAGAGTTAGGCAAGCCACGTACCTTGACTGCGCAACCCAACTCAATACCACGCTCTTGCCACGAGTATCCAACTCCGGGTGGCCCAAATATAGTCAATTCGATTGCATAGTGTAAATATCATTTCAAGGAAACAAAATAACTAATAAGTTCGAAGCTAATACACAAAATTAATAAATTCGCCCAAAAAGTTTCCCAGGCCCATGTCTCGGAAACAGATAAAAATTATAAATTCCGAACACCCATTCACTCACGAACTCACTTGAAGAAGAATCATTAAAATCCAACGTCTAAATCTCCCTAAATCCTCAGACTTCTATTTGGGGAAGTTTTCATCCCGTTTTCATGGTTTTTCATCCAAATTCATTGATTATACTGAGAAAATTAATAGAGATTAATGGTATACAAGTGAATTAAGGTTACGAAACGTTACCTATGAATCTCCTCTTCGAACCCACTGAAAATCGCCAACACCCGAGCTCTAAATCATTTTTGGGGTTATGAATTTCAAACCCTTGGAAATTTGTATAAACAGCCCAGGGATACCGCACCTGCAAATCTTAGACCGTACCTGCGGTACCGCACCTGCGGAAAATCCATCGCAGGTGCGGAAAGTCATTTAACAGGGTTGGGGCCGCACCTGCGAAAAATCCATCGCAGGTGCGAAAGTCACTTAACAGGGTTGGGCCCGCACCTGCGGTCACTTGGACGCACCTGCTGTACCGGACCTGCAGAAAATCCATCGCAGGTCCGAAAAGTCACTTAACAAGGCTGGGGCCGCATCTGTGGTCACTTGGCCGCATCTGCAGTCCCGCACCTGCGGAACACAGACCGCACCTGCGACCACTTGCAGCCCCTGCCAATATTCTGCATCTGCGAGCCCCAACTCTGCACCTGCGTGTTCACACCGGCGGTTCCCCATCCGCAGGTGCGGAACACCAAAACCAGCAATGGTTCAGCTGTGCTCCAAGTTCCAAAATTACCCGTTGAGCCTCCGAAACACCCCCGAGACCCCCGGGACCTCAACCAAACTTACCAACCAGTCCTAATACCTAATTCAAACATAGTCGAGACTTCAAAACACATATTATAACATCAAAATCATTAATTACGCATGGATTCAAGCCAAAAAACTTGTGAAAATTTCCAAAATTCACATCCGATGCCGAAACACGTCAAAACTCATCTGAATGACCTCAAATTTTGCACACGGGTCATAAATGACATTACGGACCTACTGTCGCTTTCAGAATTCCATTCTGTGTCCGATATCAAAATTTCACCTAACGGCCGAAATCGCTAAAATTCTAACTTTCGCCTCAAAACACATTCCGAACATGCTCCTAGCCCCGGAATGACTCAACGGAGCTAACAGTTCGACGGAATTCTATTTCGGATCCTTCTTCACACAGCTCTAGCTACAACCTGATTTCAAAGGCTAAAATCAATATTTAAGGACTATGTGTCAAAAATCACTCCGAATTTTACAACTCAATACTCCGACAAGTTTCAATAATATAAATAGACATGGGAGAAGCAGTTATTAGGGGATCGGGGCGCTAACTCTCAAAACGACCGACCGGGTCGTTACAGATTATGGAAAGCGTGTATTTGTTTCATCTCATTCTGCTATTTTTTTTTATTATCTGCTAAAAATTTAGGAAAAAATCGATTTTTATATTGAGAGTCTTAAATGGTTGGCTAGCCTAGTTCCATGATAGGTGTCATCACAGCCGGTTAGAATTTGGGGTCGTGACATATTTGTACAATTTAAAGCATATTCGAAAGTAGTAATATTAATAACTATATAAAATTTTCAACCCCCTTTTTTTCTTTACAAAAATGTTCCACTCAAAATACCATATCAAATATATATAAAACGGTATCAAGGTTTTTAAACTTAAAGGGTGTAACTTTCTTCCTCCATTTAGTGCATTCGTCCTCGAATTTTACCTCTTAGAGATTTACAAAATTCCTCATTAGGGTATCCTTTTTAAACTAAACTAAAATCCAAACTATATCTGAAGTCTCGACTATTCACAACCTTTTGTACTTGAGCATGTGGTATCTTCTTCACATTTACCTTACTTACCTTTCAATCTCACACTGTATCTTCGGTTTCTTTCATATTCAACATAGGTGGAAATTATGCCTTAAGCTCTACTGTGATACCTGCACCTCTGGTGCATACAAGATCTAGCGAAAGCTTCATACTGACTTCTTACGTCTCAGCTTTATGGCATGATTTGGAAACAAAAGAAAGGTAATATTTCCTAAATGACCTATAGCCTCTCAATTATATCTGTGGCGCACAACACACCAATAAGTGAGACTCTACTAGGCACAGCTTTGTAGACTCCCTAGTACACAACCCGCTCTAATAACACTTTGTCACGCCCCGAACCTGGGGAGGCATGGCTGGCACCCGGTGCCATGCTTGCCCGAGCGAACCACTCTGTAACTCATGATCGTTCGACCAAAACTAGAACATACATAGGTCGAGTTAGCTGGACTCATTCCGCTTGTAACTATCATGGGCCAACATGGCCACAACTCGTATTGCATAACTATAAGTGGGAAACACTATATCAATAAACTATAGTTCTTAAAACATGAATACATATGGGCCGGAAAGGCCTCTGAAATACTATACAAAATGATGCTTTGTCTACAAAGCCTCTAAGATTATTTGACATAAAATGAGATAGGGTACCGGCCTACCCATAAGTCTGTAGCAAAACTCTGACACAGTGACTAATAGACTCGGTTGCACTCCGAATAAGGTGGAGTCTAACCGATCCTTCGCTGAATGTCAATCTCGTCTACTATAAGGGCTCGTCAAACTGATTATGTATACCTGCAGGCATGAATGCAGCGTCCTCAATAAAAGGACGTTAGTACGAATAATGTTAGAGTATGTAAGGCATGTAAATCAGTATATAAAGGACATGGAAGGAACATGGAGTAAAGGACTCAACCTCTAAGTCTGGATAACTCTGTAAATCATGAAATATTTATAAAGTCATGCATATGCATATATATATGCCATGTAATGCATATTTCTGTACGTATATAACATCTTCAAGCCTCTGAGGGAATCCCATCATATCATCTCAGCCACTGTGGGCAAATATTCAACGTACACCAGTTGATCCGGTGGTGGTGCGTATATAACGCCGTAACTTTTTCCCGTATCCCATATACATATTAGTACATATATACGCGTATATAACGCCATCTGGTCAGGGGTCAATGTACATATATAAAGACATGAAATGCATAAGAATTATGTTAATAAGATTTTCTCGGAATGCCAAGGGAATCAAGATTATAGACAGCCCTAATATTTTTATCAATAGAGTCATTTATGAAAGTTGCGTATTTTGCTCCTTTCATTTCTATTATTTGGATCATGCCAAAAAGAAAGAAGGGATTTCCTTAACATACCTGCGTTAGGGAAAAATCCGTGTGATATTCTTGCTCAAATTCTTGTTGAAAAAGAAACGTCACGTTACTAAGTTGCCTACCCTATTTTCAGCATCTTGCAATGTACAGAAGGCTAAACTAGTTTTTTTTGACATACTGCTCCATCTTCAAGAAATAGCTCTGACATATTCCTCATGGCTACATTTGCAATTATGGTCATCTAGGTGTTAATATCATAATTATTTTGAATTTGATAAGAAAATGACATAAAGCAATAAACATGAATCAATACAACATGACAAGGCAAATAGCCAAAAAAGTCTCATCCGTAATCTTTAGTATCCAAAAATGAAGTTTAGTCTTTTCAAATGAATTCTTTAAAAGGGTTAGTTAGTAGGCCCCACTAGTTTAATGACTTGGCCACAAATCTTACCAAGTTTTGCCACCTTGATGTGTAACTTTAAGAGTCACAATTTGGAGCTAAACTTGCTACCACGTGGGGGTGGCGTGGGGATCTTAATGTTTATCCAAACTCATTAGTTAATTAGGTAATATCACGCTACCCGGTAATTAATCAATTACTCGCATAATTAAGAATTGTTTCAAAGTACTTAAAATTTTATTTAGTTTTAATACACTTTCTACATCATCTTAAAGAATTTTAGGTATAGTTTTTTACTCTGCATCGAAAGTTAATGGTTCAATTGAACCCGTTGGTTCGACACTAGATTCGACTCTAGTTGGGAAGGGACATAACTTGACTTTTATTGTATTGCCAGGGTTGAATATTTGCTCCAGTATTTGCTCAACTGTTGGTGCTCATGCGTCTTTTAAACTCTGGGTCCACCTTTTCATAATGAGCTACGCATTCATACGTAAGTATTATTTCTCAAGAATATCTAGTCTAGAAATTTTTTCACACGTCCAATAATGACATACCAAGATTAATTATGTACAACCATGCAAGTAGATTATTTACAACATACACTATATAAAGGCTATAAGGTCTCGCTAATTTAAATCAACAAACTCGTGTAAGAAAATCTCAAACAACTAACAGATGGCTCTGAAAGGCAAGTTGATCTCTCAAATAGAGATGAAGTGTGCTGGAGATTTGCTTCATGAACACTTCAAATCAAATCCACACCAAACTTCCACCATGTCTCCTGATAAGATAAAAAATTTCACGTTACATGAGGGTCAGTTGGGTAATACTGGTTCTGTTGTCAGCTGGAAGTATATTCTCGGTAAGCCTTTATTTCCTTTTGAATTTCATTTTCTTTGGTACAAGTGACGGATTTCTCAACTTTCACTCTCCTTTTTATTTTTTGATATTGTAGGCTGTGTTTGGTATGAAAACAAAAAAAAAATTGAAAAATATTTTCTTTTAAAAATAAATAGTTTTCTTAATATAATTTTCGGTCTTTGATTAGGTAGGAGGGAATATTTTCTGTAATTTATAATTTAGGCAAAACATTATATGAGACGAAATAGGGAAAAGGTGGTAGGTTGGGTCTAGGAGACGGAGTAGCGGTTGCAAGGGTGTTAAGGGGGAGTGGTGAGGTTGGGTTGTAGGGGTAGGGGATTTTTTTCTCTCCTTTTGGTAGGGTTATGAGTTTGAGTCACCCCAAGAGCAAGATGGGGAGTTCTTAGAGGGAAGAATGTCGAGGGTCTATTGGAAACAGCCTCTTTACCCTAGGATAGGAGTAAGGTCTGCGTACACACTATCCTCCCTAGACCCCACTTGAGGGATTATACTGAGTTGTTGTTGTTGTTGTTGTTGGTAGGGAAATTATTTTCCTCCAACTACAAAGAATGTGTTCATGCAAAAAATATTTTAAAAATATTTAAACCAACTAAACATGAAAATATTTAATTTTCCAGTCATATCAAACACATCCGTAGTGTATT
>ML365102.1:0-34809 GCA_005239505.1 Nicotiana paniculata
TTGGGTGGACCATTGCAGATATTAAAGGAATCAGCCCATCATTTTGCATGCATAAAATCTTTTCGGAAGATGGACATCGCCCGAGTGTTGAGCAACAAAGAAGGCTAAATCCCATCATGAGCCCGGTTCAATGTGTGCCCAAAAAGGGAGGGATAACCGTGATTGAGAATGAGAAGAATGAGCTGATTCCCACCCGCACTGTTACGGGTTGGAGAGTTTGCATTGATTATCGAAGGCTCAACAAAGCAACTCGCAAGGATCACTTCCCACTCCCATTCATTGATCAAATGCTGGAGAGATTAGCAGGGCATGAATATTATTTCTTTCTGGATGGGTATTCAGGTTACAATCAAATTATCATATGCCTAGAGGATCAGGAGAAAACCACATTCACTTGCCCTTATGGCACATTCGTCTTCAAGCGAATGCCATTTGGTCTTTTTAATGAACCAGCCACCTTCCAGAGATGCATGATGGCTATTTTCACTTACATGGTGGAAAATTCGTAGAGGTGTTCATGGACGACTTTTCAGTCTTTGGGTCATCCTATGATAATTTTTTGAAAAATCTGAGCATGGTGTTGGCCCGTTGTGAAGAAACAAATTTGGTGTTAAATTGGGAGAAGTGTCACTTTATGGTGCAAGAAGGTATCATTTTGGGTCATAGAGTATCTAAAAGCGGCACCGAAGTTGATAAGGCAAAAGTGGAGGCAGTTGAAAAACTACCTCCACCAATTTCAGTAAAGGGCATCCGGAGTTTCTTGGGACACGCAGGATTTTATCGGCGCTTTATTAAAGATTTTTCTAAAATTGCTACTCCGTTGTGCAGGTTGCTGGAAAAAGATGTCAAGTTCAATTTTGATGCACCCTGCCTGAAGGCATTTGAGGAGCTCAAGATGAAATTGGTAGCTGCCCCCATAATTGTTGCACCTGATTGGTCAATACCATTTGAACTTATGTGTGATGCAAGTGACCATGAAATTGGGGCAGTGCTAGGAAAAAGGAAAGACAAGGTGTTTTATTCCATCTACTATGCGAGCAAGACCCTCGATGATGCACAACAGAATTACACCACCACTGAAAAGGAGTTGTTAGCTGTGGTGTGGGCCTTTGAAAAATTCCGGGCATACTTGGTGGGCACGAAAGTTATTGTCCACACAGATCACGCAGCAATCAGGTACTTATTTACAAAGAAAGAATCTAAAGCTAGATTGATGCGCTGGGTTTTATTGTTGAAGGAATTTGCTGTGGAGATAAGATACCGAAAGGGCACTGATAACCAAGTAGCTGACCATCTACCAAGGCTGGAAAATCATGGTCATGTTGAGGAAGGCGGAGATATTAAAGAAGTCTTTCCTGATGAGAAACTTTTTGCTATAACCCAAGACCCTCCTCCGTGGTATGCCGATTATGTGAATTATCTGGTGAGTGGGGTACTTCCTCCGGAAATAGAATCTGAAGCAAGGAAGAGGTTTTTACGCGATGTGAAATTTTACTACTGGGATGAGCCCTACCTGTACAAACAATATGGTGATCAGTTAATGAGGAAATGTATTCCTGATGTAGAAGTGGAACGGGTGTTGTACGATTGTCATGCATCACCATATGGAGGCCATCATGGTGGCGATCGAACGGCAGCGAAAGTGCTACAATCTGGGTTCTTTTGGCCAACACTATTCAAAGATGCCCACGCATTTGTTAAAAAGTGTGACCAGTGCCAGAGAACAGGAACGATAACAAGGAAGCACGAGATGCCTTTGAATAATATCTTGGAGGTAGAGATTTTTGATGTATGGGGGATAGACTTTATGGGTCCATTCCCATCATCCAGGGGACATAAATACATTTTGCTGGCAGTTGACTACATGTCGAAATGGGTGGAGGAAATTGCATTGCCGACGAATGACGCCATGGTTGTCGCTGCATTTGTGAAGAAGAATATATTCTACAGATTTGGCACTCCACGGGCCTTGATTAGTGATGAAGGAACCCATTTTTGCAATCGGTTGTTGAATAACCTTTTATCTAAATATGGGGTCCGTCATCGAGTTGCAACAGCATATCACCCTCAAACTAGTGGCCAAGCAGAGGTATCCAATAGAGAAATCAAGCAAATACTAGAGAAAACGGTGAGCGTGAACATGAAGGATTGGGCTGCTAAGTTAGACGATGCCTTATGGGCATACAGAACAGCGTACGAAACACCAATTGGGGCATCGCCGTACAAGTTGGTCTATGGGAAGGCATCTCACTTGCCTGTAGAGCTTGAACACAAGGCGTATTGGGCCATCAAGAAGCTAAACATGAATCTTGAAGCCGCGGGTGAGAGAAGATTGCTGCAGTTGGATGAATTGGATGAGTTCAGGTTGCACTCATACGAAAATGCCAAACTTTACAAAGAAAAGACCAAGAGATGGCATGACAAACATATAAATCCGCGTCATTTTGAGCCAGGACAATAGGTATTATTATTCAATTCTAGTCTTAGACTGTTTCCTGGGAAGCTGAATTCGAGATGGTCAGGCCCATTTGAGATGGTGAGAGTCACCCCATATGGTGCACTTGAGTTGCAAGCTATACATGGTGAAAGAAAATTTTTGGTGAATGGACATAGAGTCAAACACTATTGGGGTGGTACCATAGATCGTGAGAAGACCAAAGTTGTGCTCGCTGATGAGTGAATCAAGATTCTGCGTCGTGCCGCGACGTTAAATCAGGCGCTTCATAGGAGTCAACCTATTGACTTGTTGTAATCGTCATGCCACGACATTAACTAAGGCACTTATTGGGAGGCAACCCAATGCTTAGTTAAATCTTATCATAGCTAGAAGTAATTCTTGTAATTATAGGTACTAACAAGCTTGGGAATGCATTCGGGGGTTAAGGAGCAGTGTGCTAGCATGACAGAAGGCCTGGCTAAAGCCAGGGTGCGCCGAGCGATAAGCCCCTAACGCCTGGCTAAATCCAGGGTGGGCCGGGCGATAAGCCCCTAACGCCTGGCTAACGCCAGGGGGGACCGGGCGATAGAGCCCTAATGCCTGGCTAACGCCAGGGTGGTTTGGGCTTTTTAGCTCTAACGCCTGGCTAACGCCAGGGTGCCCGAGATTTAAGACCAAAACGCACATTAAACGCCAGGTATGTTCCACTTCTTATTTTTTTCACCCCCAACTCTCCCAAGAACACCACTTCATCCTACAAACACACAACAAGTTCATAGCACACACATCTTCACCCAAACACCAAGTTCACTAGCACACACATCTTCCTCCAAATCTGCACAATTTCGATTTTGTGGTCAACTTCATCCGACAAACACACATCAATCGTTGAGGTATGATTCTATCCCTACCCCTTGTTACTTCGAAGTGGGTATTACAATTATGAAAGGTGTAGCCTCGATTCATGGTGATTCTTTATGGGTTTATGCTATTCATGGTCATATTGTATCATATTGTGATTCCCAACCCCCGAACCCTTTAGGAATGGGATGAAATTGTGAAGCTAAGTGGTACTATGGAACACCAACCAGCTTTGGGTACATGAGGCAATCCCTCAAGTCCATAAGATCTCTCATGGCAATATTGCTAGCCAAATACTCGATGTAATGCCTCAATGGAAATACATATCCCAGATGGAGCCCGAGTCTCCGGGAAACAAACCACTAGTGTCATGCATCGTGAACTCCATGAAATTTTAAGTGTGAAGAGGCTCACGAGAAGCCGTATGTGTCAAAAATTTTCATAAATGCGCCAAGGTGAAGTCTGAGTAACCTTGGCAAATTGGAAAAGCTTATAGTACACACGTTGTGACACCCACTAACTACTGATCATTTATGCAGGAAAAAGAAAAGGATGCTACCCAGAAGAGCCACAGGCAAAGGAAAGGCCACTTCTTTGGCCCCAACAAAAAGCAAAGCAAAACCCCCACCACCTCAGAAGAAAAGAAAAGGGGTAGATGCTACTTCTAGTATGACTGGTGAGGAAGTAGTAGCTGATGTCGCTGCTATGAGACAACAGCCCGTTGGTCAACGGGAATATGGTATCAACAGCATACCAGTACAATCCAGGAAATGGTATGCACGCTGCAAGCCAAAGCATGTTCACCCTGAGGGGGCCATTAAAGAAGGGAGTCTGAGAACAAAATTCCCAGCGATTTGGAGGAGCATCCATGAGTTGGGTTTAGGATATGTGTTCAGGCACAATGGTCACATCAACTTGAACCTAGTCCGGGAATTCTATGCAGGGTTCAACCCTAAGGACAAGGAGGGATTGGTGCCAATTCGTGGGCACTTGGTGGATTTTGGCCAAGGCCATATGCAATTTTCTAGGTGCATCAAATGTTCCGGTGGAGCCTCTAGAGCAATTCATCCGCCATCCCAACTATAGAGAGGTGAGGCACACACTGTGTGGGGTTGAGTCCAGAGCTGCGTGGATTCGGGATAGAGCCATAAATCGCCATAAAAGGTTTCCCAAGAAAAAAATGAAGGCTGAAACCTAGGTGTGGCTTAAAGTGATTAATGCACGGATGCTACCATGCAACCATAACACCTTAATCAGCCGAGAGAGGATTTGTGTGCTCTATTTCCTCATGACGGGGCAGAGAGTGAATGTGGGCCATCTGATGCGCTATCAAATGGGGTTGGTGCGGTCCAGCAATAGAATCAATCGAATACCATTCTCAAATTTCCTGACTCAGTTCCTTCTAAACGAGAATGTAGCGGTTGATCCCAACTTTGACCATACCATTGATCAACTCGCATGAGAGATTGACATCACTGGCTTAAGATTGAAGGAAGAGTCTTCACTGACCACTGCGGAGCGCAAGGTGCGGGATGATGGCTTCATGGCCCATCTTTATGGGATGATGGATTTGTAGTTGCGAATAGGAGGTCGGCCAGTGTCAGTTGATGAGAGAGATGAGTTAGATCAGAGATACCCGCTCAATGCTCATGCTCAACAGATGATTGGAGCAGGTGAGGGATACAGGCTCCGATGCGCTCAGAGGAGGAAGATGATGAAGAAGACGAGCATGAGGAAGAATGGAGAGCGTCATATGATGAGGACACTGAATGATCAGGGAGTTCTTTTATCTCGCTTCTATTACTTGTTTTGTCTTTATATAATTCCCTGAGGACAGTGCATGAATTAAGTGTGGGTTGTATACATATGTATTGTGGAATTGTTGTACCATATGTGGTGTCGTGTTGTAGTTTTGTATTCATGATAGTAAATGATCTTTCTTTTAAGTCTTGTAGTTGTTTTTTGTTTTTTTAGATATAAATATGTGGACTTTTCCCGTCGATGGACCTCCTAGACAGTTCTCTTGAGGGAAGTAAGTCTAAATAAAATACAAAAAAGATTTTTATTTTAGGTAGTGTAGTAATTCCCCCTTGGTTTTTATTTGGACCACGGTTCTTTTCCAAGGGTGTAACTTAAACCGGGTATTTATTTTTGTTTTTTTAGAGTAGTTAGGAAGAAACTGAGTAACTTAGAGATACCCATTGACATGGTTGATACCAGTATATCAGGTTATGACATACATTCTGCTTTCCCTTATATTTGGGTTGACATGTGATGTCTGAGTCAAAATAAATAGCCTATTTTGTGACGCCTTAGCTTAGTTGTTTGACTTGTATGCTACATAGTGTAATATTGCTTAATTCTCTCAATTTTGTGTGCTTGCTTAACTTGAGAGTTGAATAAAATCGTTGTGATTGAGTCATGTGCAATGTGTGCGTGAGGTAGTGATTTTCTATGCTATCCTGTGTAGTCTAGAACTTGCCCCGTGTGTTAATCTAAGCGAAATTGTAGGTTATGCTAGTCTGGGAGATGACATAGGCATTTTTCTTCTTGATCATTGATGTGCTTGTCACATAAGAGATAAATTTTCCATTGATAGCCCCTTTGAGCCTTTAGACCTTTTCTTTGGTACCCACATTACAAGTCGTAC
Source organism: Nicotiana paniculata (assembly GCA_005239505.1). Taxonomy (NCBI): domain Eukaryota; kingdom Viridiplantae; phylum Streptophyta; class Magnoliopsida; order Solanales; family Solanaceae; genus Nicotiana; species Nicotiana paniculata. Next base: position 5,949 of record ML365102.1, read on the forward strand.
CCATATTTTGTTCTTAAATTGAGATTTTTGCACCTTTTCCTCCTAAGGCACTTAGTCGCTAAACGAAGTAAGGTGGGATATTGGGGAATAGTTTTTGAGTGGAGCCATGGAAAGGCATGTTAATGCACTAAGAATTGTATTAAAAAGTCACTAGCCAATGAACTTTCATGTATGGAGTGTGTGTAGAAAAGAAAGAAAAAAAAATGATAGTAAGAGTATGTAGAAAAAGATACACACCTCCAAGTTCTTATTAATTTGTGCTAGTGAAAGTATAGAAGTGCTTAATTGAAAAAGGCCTATGTTGAATATGAATTGTAGCAAAGGAATTGGTTGAGAAGAATATGTGTTGATTTTATAAGGTAGTGTATTAAAGTGCTTAGGAGGGTTATCACTATTCCTAAATATATCCTACCCTTCCCTTAGCCTACGTTACAACCTTAAAAGTCCTAATTGATCCTAGACTTGGCTAACTTGAATTAGTGGAGATCTACACTGCGGGCAAGCTTATGGTACGACCATGGGATGCATATGAATTATTTGTGAGAGTGAGGGAATTTGTTCAATTGTGTGATGTCCTTAAATTATGTTCAAAAGCATATTTGAATGTGTGGACTAGTTATATTCACTCTTTTGTTGTTGGTGAGGGCACATGATCTCATGAACGATTGGTAATGTTGTAACTTTCTTGTTGGGTAGGTGCGTGAATTGAGAGGGCTTAGTGGTTGCAAGTTGACTCTTGAGGTTGGGTGGTTGCAATTATGTTATTGTTATTATTGATTAAAGTGTTATACTTGGGCATGTTTAAAGAAGGGAAAGAATGTGAAATTTTGTATGTTCATACTTGATTGCCGGTACCGATCATACTTAAGGGGTAATGTGTGTGATTGAAAAGTAAAATACTCTTTGTTAATGAAATGTGTACGTGTTGAAGGATATTTCTCGAGGACGAGCAAGAGTCTAAGTGTGGGGTATTGATGCATGGCTAGAATCCATAGTTTAAGCATCATATACCTTACATTTTATGTGCTTTTGTGATAAAAATACACGTTATATGTGCATAATGGAGTCTATTTCATGTGCAGGTGAAATGGAGATGGAAGCCGAGCTAAAAGGGAATATAAACGTCAAAAATACTCTCAAGAGTCGAAAAGGAGTGACACGGGCCATAGCCAGGCGTTTTATCCCAAAAGCCTGGCATAACCCGGCGTTAGCCGGGTGTTTCAACCCAAACGCCAGCCATACCCAGGTGTTAGTGGGGCGTTAGAGCCCAAACGCCTGGCCTATCCAGGCTTTAGCTGGGCGTTTGGGGCTTAACGTCTTGGGTCCCTGGTCCGGTAAATTCCGAGTTTTGAAGGTTTTAAGTGTTTTCCGGTTGGAATAGAAGTCTCCTACACGTTTAGGGTTTATCCCAAACATATAAATAGACCCAAAAATACAACTTTGAAGGAAGGATGCCATTTTTAGAGAGAATATACACACAAGATCATTGATGAAGCAAAGGATTATCAGTTTTCTTCATCTTATTCTAGTATTTTCCATTTATGCAAGACTTATGCAATTGTTTAATTCTAGTATGAGTGGCTAAACACCCATTGTTCTGGGGTTGTGGTTTAGCCATGAATATTGTTATTCGATATTAAATTAAACTTGATTATAGTTCGCTCAATATATGGTTGTTTCTTCAATTCTGCATTTAATTGCTTAATTGTTTGGCCANTAATAGATTAATTTCATAGGAATATAGGCGTTAATCTATTGAGAATAGGCAAGTAGTACTTCGGGAGAAGGCTACGAGAGCAATTATCGATTAATTAGCAACCATGAGTGAATTATATGAAATGAGAGTTAATTAGAATGCAATACGAGTGGTGAACTGATCACAACCCTAGAATATTTGTCTCTATTGAATACACAACAATACTCTCGTTACTTGATAATTAGTTCATATAATCGTAGAATAAATAGTTATATTCCTGGATTTTGTTTTGGCTCGATTAAATAGAAATCAGAGTGATTCAATAAGTAGTTTATGCAAGTCCCTGTGGGTTCGACATTCGATTTAACATTATATTACTTGCTACGATCACGTATACTTGCGTGTGCGATTTGGACCTAACAGGGCCCGAGGTTGAATTTTGGTATTTTTGGAAGAATTATGGGAAATGTATAATTAGGATTTGGGACTGAGATATTGATTAATTATTGATGTTATTAAGTCAATTATGTCTAGATATTATCGTTTCAGAGTCGGATTCAAGAGGAAAGGCTGTGATTGTGGCTTGGCTTGCATTCTTGGAGCCGATGTAAGTATTTGGCCTAACCTTAGCTTGAGGGAATAGGTATAAAGTCTTATTTGCTATGTGTAATTCATGTCCAACGTATAGGTGAGGTGACGGGTACCTATATGTTGTGGTCAAGCATGCCCGTGAGTCGAATTTTGATGAGTTATTCAATGTCTTTGATATTCTCCGTGTTGTGAATTATCGGGAACCTTGGAAGTGGTACCTTGAGGTTACTTCATGACATAGAAAGTTTTTGATTATGTGTTCGGTTGAGGGTTTTACTGGTTATATGATACTTCTGAGTGAGATTGGTTATAGCTGAGTCCCTTGCCGGGACAATAGAATTGGGTTGATTATTATTGTACATTTGAAATGTCGCATTGTTAAACTTTCATATCAATTGTTGTTTTGATATTCATCATGCACGAGGGAACATTCCGTGTTGATGATTATTATTTATGCACGAGGGAACATTCCGTGCCGATGATTATATTATTTATGCATGAGGGAACATTCCGTGCCAATAATTATATTATTTATGCACGAGGGAACATTCCGTGCCGATGATTATATTATTTATGCACGAGGGAACATTCCGTGCCGATGATTATATTATTTATGCACAAGGGAGCATTCGGTGCCGATTGATTATTATTTATGCGCGAGGGGACATTCCGTGCCGATTGATTATTATTTATGCGCGAGGGGACATTCCGTTACGATTGATTATTATTGATGCACGAGGGGACATTCCGTGCCGAGTCATTATTATTTATGCGCGAGGGGACATTCCCTGGCGTGTGATTTTGAGGCTATGCACGAGGGGTCATGTCGTGCCTTCTCCTATCTATTTTACTTGTTTCGAGTTGTTATTTCCTGATTTACTTCTACTTTCCAGTTAGTACTTGATTCTACTGTTTTAGCAATTGTTGCCCCTCTTATCCCCAGCATGTTCTTCCCCGTAACTGTATTCTTGTTTATTTTCTGCTATACTATTGAACTGCACATGTACAATTTGTCGTCGTGTCCTAGCCTCGTCACTACTTCGCCGAGGTTGGGCTCGACACTTACTCAGTACATGGGGTCGGTTGTACTGATGCTATACCTGCACTTCTTTATGTTGTGCAGATTACGCAGCCGGACCCAGTGGACCTCGTTAGGGGGAGTATCCTTCAGTCCATTCCAGACAGCACCGAGGTAGTTCCGCAGGCGTTCGTGAATCTCAGCGTCACTGTCTATCTTTCATTCTGTCCTCTATGTGTTTCCAGATAGATATATCATTTTATTTCAAACTGTTATTTTTAGCTAAATCTTAGACTGGTTCGTGAGGTTGTGACTCCATTTCTGGGTTTTGTACTTAAAGGGGTTTCCTCGATATTAGCTATTGTTATTTAGATTTTTGTTAATGCTTCCGCACTATATCTCAATTATCTAGTCAGTGTTTGTTATTTTCACTTGTTAATAAATCAATTCAGTTAACAACTAGCGGGTGCAACGTTAGGCGCCATCACGGCCTGAAGGTGGGATTTCGAGTCGTGACAAGTTGGTATCAGAGCACTAGGTTGCTTAGGTATCACAACTCACGGACAAACTTGGTAGAGTTTGAGGGATCGGTACAGAGACGTCTGTACTTATCCCCAGAGGCTGCAAAGTTAGGAATAACTTCACTTTTCTTCTTTCCTATCGTGCAATTTGAATTCTAAATGCTAATTGATTTTCGATTCTATTCTCTCGTAGATGGAGAGAACGCGTGTTTCCTCATCCACCAATCAGCAGCCTGATTCTCCTATTGCAGCTCCTACGAGGGGCCGAGGCCGTATTAGAGGCCGAGGCAAGGGCAGGGCATAGCCCAGGGCAGCAACCCCAGTAAAGGACCCACAGGTAGACTTTGCCGGTGAGGTTCCTACTCAGACAATTCCAGTTGGACCAGCTCAGGTCCCAGAGGGGTTCATTTCCACCCCGGTTCTTCAGGACGCTCTAGCCCGCTTAGTGGGACTCATGAGAGTGTGGCTCAGGCCAGTCTTCTTCCTACTGTACCAGCCGTCTCTCAAGCTGGGGGATGGACCCAGACTCCTGCTACTCGCACGCCAGAGTAGCTAGATCCTCTGTTCCAGACTCCGGGACCTCAAACGGCCGGAGTAGCTTAGCCGAGCATTGTGGCCCGACAGTTGAGGGAGCAGCTATGTCAGTAGATGCTTTATGGAGATTGGATAGATTCACCAAGTTATTCACTACTACATTTACCGGTGCACCATCATAGGATCCCCAGGACTATTTGGACAGCTGTCATGAGGTTCTTCGGAACATGGGCATAGTAGAGTCCAATGGAGTTGATTTTGCTACTTTTCGTCTTTTGGGTTCCGCCAAGACTTGGTAGAGAGACTATTGCTTGACTAGGCTAGCTGGGTCTGCACCATTGACTTGGGCTCAGTTCTCGGAGTTATTCGTGGGGAAGTTCCTTCCAGTTACTCAGAGGGAGGATCTTCGGAGGCAGTTTGAGCGCCTCCAGTAGGGATCTATGTCTGTCACTCAGTATGAGACCAGGTTCATCACCCTAGCTCGGCATGCCATTATGATACTCCCCACTGATCGTGAGAGAGTGAGGAGGTTTATTGAGGGTTTGTCTTAGCCCATCAGGATTCAGATGACCAAGGAGTCAGGTACTGATATTTTGTTCCAGGATACGGCCCATGTGGCCAGGAGGATTGAGATGATTATGTCACAGGGTGGTCGTCAGGGGGCTGACAAGAGACCCCGTCACTTCGGTCGATTCAGTGGGAAAGGATTCTTTCGGCAGAGGTCATCCTCCCAGACCCTATCAGTCAGCACTTCAGGTAGCTCAAAGTGCACCGTCAGCTCCTATTAGTGCACCACCAGCACCTATCAGTGCACCGCCTCTTTAGAGCTTCCATGGTGGTTATCAGGGTTGACAAGGCCAGTTCCAGAGTCAGCAGCCACATCAGCAGAGGCCTTGTTATTCTTGCGGTGGTTTGGGGCATATTTCCAGGTTTTGCCCCCGAGGTTCTGGTGGATCTCAGTATCAGAGTTCCCGCATCAGGCGCACCCCCACCCCCTCAGCCAGCTAGGGGTGGCGGTCGGAGTGCCAGAGGTGGAGGTCAGACTCATAGAGGTGAAGGACATACCACAAGAGGTAAAGGTCAGGCCGCAGTAGGTCGACCCAGAGATGTTCAGGTTGGAGGGGCTCAGCCCCGGTGCTATGATTTTCCTGCCAGACCTGATGCAGAGGCTTCTGATGCAGTTATTACAGGTACGGTATCAGTTTGCAGCCGAGAGGCTTCAGTTTTATTTGATTCGGGTTCTACATTCTCCTATGTGTCTTCATATTTTGCCCCTTATTTGAGTATGCCCCGTGATTCCTTGAGTACTGTTGTGCATGTGTCTACACCAGTGGGTAATTCTATAGTGGTAGATTGAGTCTACCGTGCTTGCCTAGTAGTTATTGGTGGTCTGGAGACTCAAGTTGATCTTTTGCTTCTTGATATGGTTGACTTTGATGTTATATTAGGGATGGATTGGTTATCCCCCTATTATGCTTTCCTGGACTGTCATGCCAAGACACTGAATTTGGCTTTGCCAGGGGTACCTCATTTGGAGTGGAGGGTGACTCCTAGTCATTCTTCTGGTAGAGTCATTTCTTATATGAAGGCTCGGCGCATGGTCGAGAATGGTTGTTTGGCTTATCTGGCCTATGTTCATGATTCTAGCGCCGAGGTTCCTTCCTTGGAGTCTGTGCCCATGGTTCGTGAGTTTCCAGAGGTATTCCCTGCTGACCTGCTGGGTATGCCACCTGACAGGGATATTGATTTTTGTATTAAGTTAGCTCAGGGCACCCAACTTATTTCTACTCTGCTGTATCGTATGGCGCCTCCAGAGTTGAAGGATCAGTTGCAGGATTTGTTGGATAAAGGCTTCATTAGGCCTAATGTTTCTCCTTGGGGTGCTTCAGTATTGTTTGTCAAGAAGAAAGATGGCTCGATGAGGATGTGTATTGACTACCGGCAGTTGAATAAGGTTACTATTAATAACAAGTATCCTTTGCCGAGGATTGATGATTTATTCGACCGGCTTCAGGGTGCTTCAGTTTTTTCCAAGATTGACTTGAGATCTGGTTACCACCAGCTGAGGATTAGGGCGTCTGATGTCCCTAAGACAGCCTTTCGCACTTGTTATGGGCATTATGAGTTCTTGGTGATGTCATTTGGGCTGACAAATGCCCCCGCTGCTTTTATGGAGTTGATACACCGAGTGTTCAGGCCTTATTTGGATTCATTTGTGATTGTTTTCATTGATGATATTTTGATTTACTCCCGCAACCGTGAGGAGCATGAGCAGCACCTTTGGGTCGTCCTCCAGACTTTGAGGGATAGTTAGTTGTATGCAAAATTTTCCAAGTGCGAGTTCTGGTTGAGTTGAGTTGCATTTCTAGGCCATGTGGTATCGTCATAGGGTCTTCAGGTGGATCCCAAGAAGATTTCAGCAGTCAGAGATTGTCCTAGACCCACCTCAGCTACAAAGATCCGGAGTTTCTTGGGCTTAGCGGGTTATTATCGCCGGTTTGTGGAGGGCTTTTCATCCATTTCAGCCCTGATGACCAGGTTGACTCAGAAGAGTGCGCAGTTCAAGTGGTCGGATGAGTGTGAGGCGAGCTTTTAGAAGCTCAAGACAGCCTTGACCACGACACCAGTGTTAGTTCTGCCCACAGGTTCAGGACCGTATACCGTGTATTGTGATGCTTCACGGGTTGTGCTTGGTGCAGTGTTGATGCAGGATGGCAAGGTTATAGCCTATGCTTCTCGTCAGTTGAAGGTTCATGAGAAGATCTATCCAGTTCATGACTTGGAGTTAGCAGCTATTGTGCATGCATTGAAGATTTGGAGGCATTATTTGTATGGTGTGCCATGTGAGGTGTTCACGGATCATAAGAGCTTACAGTATCTGTTCAAACAGAAGGAGTTGAACATGAGGCAGAGGAGATGGTTAGAGTTGCTGAAGGATTATGATATTACCATTCTTTATCATCCGGGGAAGGCCAATGTGGTGGCCGATGCTCTGAGCCAGAAGTCAGCCAGTATGGGTAGTCTTGCCTATTTATTAGTCAGATAGCGACCTCTTGCTTTGGATGTTTAGGTTTTAGCCAACCGATTTGTGAGATTGGAGGTTTTTGAGACTGGTAGTGTTTGGCCCATACAGTGGCCCGTTCTTCATTGTATGACCGTATTCGGGTCAGGCAGTATGATGATCGCCATTTATGTGTTCTTAGAGATAGAGTCAGGCGCGGAGATGCCAAGAAGGTTACGGTTGATGATGAGGGAGTTTTGAGGATACATGGTCAGATTTGTGTACTGATATTTTAGGAGGCCCATAGTTCCCGGTATTTTATTCATCCGGGCGCCACAAAGATATACCAGGACTTGCAGCAGCATTATTGGTGGCGGAGGATGAAGAAGGATATTGTAGCTTATGTAGCTCGGTGCTTGAACTGTCAGCAGGTTAAGTACGAGCACCAGAGACCCGGTGGTTTGATGCAGCAGATTCAGCTTCCCGAGTGGAAGTGGGAGCGTATCACCATGGACTTTGTAGTTGGACTCCCACGGACTCAGAGGATGTTTGATGCAGTATGGGTCGTTGTGGATAGGCTGACCAAGTCAGCGCACTTCATCCCAGTATCAGTTTCGTATTCAGCAGAGAAGTTGGCAAGGATCTATATGAGAGAGATTGTTAGACTGCATGGTGTGCCCATATCCATTGTATCAGACCGAGGTACTCAGTTTACCTCCCATTTCTGGAGAGTATTTCAGCGAGATTTGGGCACACAAATTGATTTGAGCACAACATTTCATCCTCAGACGGACGGGCAGTTCGAGCGTACTATTCAAATTTTGGAGGATATGTTGCGAGCTTGTGTTATTGACTTTGGTGGTTTATGGGACCAGTTCTTTCCTTTAGCTAAGTTTTCCTACAACAACAACTATCAGTCGAGCAATCAGATGGCTCAGTATGAGGCGTTGTATGATAGACGGTGTCAGTCTCCAATCGGATGGTTTGAGCCGGGAGAGGCTAGATTGTTGGGTTCTGAGTTAGTCCAGGATGCCTTGGACAAGGTGAAGATCATTCAGGATAGACTTCGCACAGCTCAGTCCAGGAAAAAGAGTTATGCGGATCGTAGAGTTCAAGACTTGGCATTTATGATAGGCGACCGGGTATTTCTTCGGGTGTCGCCCATGAAGGGCGTGATGAGATTCGGAAATAAAGGCAAGTTGAGCCCTAGGTACATTGGTCCATTTGAGATTCTGGATAAAGTAGGAGAGGTGGCCTACAGACTTGCCTTGCCACCTAGTTTGTCAGCCGTGCATTCGGTATTTCAAGTATCTATGCTCCGGAGGTATATTGTAGATCCATCTCATGTACTTGACTTCACTGGTGTCCAGTTGGACAAGGATTTGTCTTATGAGGAGGAGCCGGTAGCCATATTAGACCAGCAGGTGCGATAGTTGAGATCAAAGAGTTAGCCTTCAGTTCGTGTTCACTAGAGAGGTCAGCCTGTTGAGGAAGCTACTTGGGAGTCCGATCCCGATATGCGGAGTCGATATCCTCACCTTTTCCCCGATTCAGGTACCTTTCTATGTCCGTTCGAGGACGAACAGTTGTTTTAGAGGTGGAGATTGTGATGACCCAAAAGGTCATCTTGTGTAAATTTAGCAAAAAACTATGTTCTGAGGCCCCGGAATCCTCCGTTAATCTTACCTCAATGTGCGTGCACAGCCCGAGCGCGTAGCCGGGAAGCCTTTATGTGGAAATGTGTTAAATAGTTGAATTTATGATAATTAATGGAATAAAGTTGACTTTGGTCAACATTTTTGGTAAACGGATCTGGACCCGTGATTTGACGGTCCCGGAGGGTCCGTAGGAAAATATGAGACCTGGGCGTATGCCCGAAATCGAATTCCGAGGTCCTAAGTCCGAGAAATGAATTTTTAAAGAAAATTGTTTTTTGAAAATAATAAAGACTTTTGAAAATGAACTTTGATGTGAAATATGTGTTACCGAGCCCGTATTATGTTCCGAAGCCCGAACAGGTTCAATATGTGTTATGTGAGTTATCTGTAAAATTTGGTAAGAAACGGACTTGGTTTGACGTGTTTCAGATCAAAAATGGAAAAATTTGATAGTTTATGTAGTTTGAGGAAATTCTATGGATTTTTGAATTTAATTCATTATTTTGATGTTATTTTGGCGGTTTAGTTACTCGAATAAGTTTGTAGGATCGTGAAGAGGCGCACTCCGATACCATTGATGTCCAATAGCTTTTATAGTAATGGATGGATCTACTACTACCTCGTCCATTGAGTATAACAGAGCAAATGATGGTATAGCAATGAACATAAGGATGATACTAGGAAAGGTCCCGCGCCGAGTGATTCTCCCCCAAAAAACTCTACATGTGATGTTCCGAAAACAGAAACATGTGATTTAGTAAATTAGAACCCATTGTGGGGTGCAACCAGGGAACAACTATCAACTAGTTTGAAAAAGAAAGGGCAAATGTATAGAACCTTTCAACGAGATAGTGCTTTTTCAACTCTCTCAAAATGGAATTACTCGAATAAGTTTGTAGGATGATTTTGAAGGCATGTGTATATTTGGTTTTGAGCCCCGAGGGCTCGGGTGAGTTTCGGGTAGGTGTCGGGGTACAAAAAAGTTGGAAAAATTTGGTGTTCTGCTGTTTCTTGTGTTCTGTGATTTTCCCTCCGCGATCGCGGTGTGATTCACGTGATCGCGATGTTCATATGGCTGGCGGTTGGGAAATTACCCTACGCGAACGCAAGGCCTAGGACGCGATCGCAGAGCCTGGGGGTAGTGCTCTACGCGACCGCGAGGGGCCTCACACGATCGCATAGCATTAAAGGGATCTGGGGGCAGGGTAACGTGTTGCTCTACGTGAACGCGGTCGCTTTCGCGATTGCGATGGTCATTGTCCAGTACTCTCCACGATCGCAACCCTCTCTTCGCGTTCACGTAGACTTATTTCGCCTAGTCATTTTAAAGCCTTAAAAACAGAATGCTATTACGGGATTTTGATATCTTTCACCATTTTCTTCTTCTCCACTCTTCTTGGGCGGTTCTTAGGAGACGATTCCACCATAGATTCGTAGGTAAGTGTTCTTAACTCTAATTTCTTCCATTTTCCTTCATCAATCACTAGATTCTAGGTCTAATAACATGAAATCAAAGGTAGAAATTGGGGGTTTTGGGTAGAGTTAGGGATTTTGGAAATTTTGGGAATTCAACCTCATTTTGGGGTCGGATTTCAAAACAAATTGTATATTCGGGTTCGTGGGGGAATGGGTGATCGGGTTTTGGTCTGAACCTCGAGTTTAGACCAAGCGGTCCCGGGATCGAATTTTGGTATTTTTGGAAGAATTATGGAAAATGTATAATTAGGCTTTGGGACTGAGTTATTGATTAACTATTGATGTTATTAAGTTAATTATGTCTAGATATTATCGTTTCGGAGTCAGATTCAAGAGGAAAGGCTGTGATTGAGGCTTGATTTGCATTCATGGAGCCAAGGTAAGTGTTTGGCCTAACATTAGGTTGAGGGAATAGGTATAAAGTCTTATTTTCTATGTGTAATTCATGTCCAACGTATAGGTGAGGTGACGGGTACCTATATGTTGTGATCAAGCATGCCCGTGAGTCGAATTTTGATGAGTTATTTAATGTCTTTGATATTCTGCGTGTTGTGAATTATTGGGAACCTTGGAAGTGGTACCTTGAGGTTACTTCATGACGTAGAAATTTCTTGATTATGTGTTCGGTTGAGGGTTTTACTGTTGATATGATACTTCTGAGTGAGATTGGTCATGCACGAGGGAACATTCTGTGTCGATGATTATTATTTATGCACGAGGGAACATTCCGTGCCGATGATTATATTATTTATGCACGAGGGAACATTCCGTGCCAATGATTATATTATTTATGCACGAGAGAACATTCCGTGCCGATGATTATATTATTTATGCACGAGGGAACATTCTGTGCCGATGATTATATTATATATGCACGAGGGAACATTCTGTGCCGATTGATTATTATTTATGCGCGAGGGGACATTCTGTGCCGGTTGATTATTATTTATGCGCGAGGGGACATTCCGTGCCGATTGATTATTATTGATGCAGGAGGGGGCATTCCGTGACGAGTCATTATTATTTATGCGCGAGGGGACATTCCGTGCCGTGTGATTTTGCGGCTATGTACGAGGGGTCATGTTGTGCCTTCTCCTGTCTATTTTACTTGTTTCGAGTTGTTATTTCCTGCTTTACTTCTACTTTCCATTTAGTACTAGATTCTACTGTTTTAGCAATTGTTGCCCCTCTTATCCCCAGCATGTTCTTCCCCGTAACTGTATTCTTGTTTATTTTCTGCTATACTATTGAACTACACAGGTAAAATTTGTCGTCGTGTCCTAGCCTCGTCACTACTTCGCCGAGGTTAGGCTCGACACTTATTCAGTACACGAGGTCGGTTGTACTGATGCTACACCTGCACTTCTTTATGTTGTGCAAATTATGCAGCCGGACCCAGTGGACCTCGTTAGGAGGAGTATCCTTCAGTTTATTCCAGACGGCACCGAGGTAGTTCCGCAGGCGTTCGTGGATCTCGGCGTCACTGTCTATCTTTCATTCTGTCCTCTATGTGTTTCCAAACAGATATATCATTTTATTTCAAACTGTTATTTTTAGCTAAATCTTAGACTGGTTCGTGAGGTTGTGAATCCATTTCTGGGTTTTGTACTTAAAGGGGTTTCTTCGATATTAGCTATTGTTATTTAGATTTTTGTTAATGCTTCCGCACTTTATCTCAATTATCTAGTCAGTGTTTGTTATTTTCACTTGTTAATAAATCAATTCAGTTAACACGTTGGCTTGCCTAGCGGGTGCAACATTAGGCGCCATCACGGCCTGAAAGTGGGATTTCGGATCGTGACATAAATCTAGTTTTGTTAGAGCAAGGATAGTTGCTGAGGTTGCCATGACCTCCCCCTGAAAATATTTGAACATTTTCATCACACCTTAGGATTATAAAAATCTTTGAACCCCATCAAAAAAAGTTTTTATCTGTAATGAATTATATATGTGTGTGGCGAGACTAACATATAAAATGATGCTACCACTTTAATGTTGTGTAGTTTGAACGAAATATTTTAGGACCAAAAGCAAATAATTGAAATACCTGATTACTTAGTATATGTGATGCTATATCATGCTCTCTTTCAATATTTTTTGGTCACGCATAATGGCTTCTTTATTTTTCCGCTCTTCCTCAAGCTTAGTCTTTACTTCCTTTAGCTGGCATTCTACACTCTCTCGTTTACGACGCTCTTCTTCTGCCTCTTTTTGTTGTGTTTGTAGTTTCTCTTGAATTCCATTCATGGATCTCCTACTTGTTGAATTAACTCTCGATCCTTGACCAAAGAAATAACTTGACGTTTCTCCAACAACTTTCACAAATGCAGCATTAACAACTGGGTCCAAATCAGTATCCTCTTTAATTTCTTGAATTTGTTCAGCAATATATTCTTTCACCTAATCCTACAAAAAAAAGTATATAGGCTTTAAGTTTCAACATTTATTTCTACGGACTCACATTCTAGGAATAAGGATAAGCGTCTCGCACGTACATGTAACTCAGCAGAGGCATCATTAACCCAATGTCCATTCTTCATGTGAGTCAATTCCCAAAGTTTCTGCAAGTTTGTCTCTTTTCCAGTGCTTGTATTTCTCTACAAAAACAAATCAAATTATGTTATAAAATTAAAAATAACAAAAATTCATCAAAATAAAGATATATGTTACTTGTTCAAAAGATATTGCCTGGAAGAATTTTTTGCCGCAAATATGATTCATTTCTTATTTTGCCTTATTGGTTTTGTTCCGCTCACTCATTCTCTGTATTGAATTTGAATTTGTAAATATATTTTCTTGATGAATTATAAGAAGTAGAATAAGAAAATAAATAATTTACAAAGTTAAATCAATTTAATTTTGGCGTATTCCTAATTAATTACCTTAAAAGTATCAGAATCGAAATATTCAACCAAGAAGTTCCATTCAACTTCACTAATATCGGCTGGCATGTTCTGCAAGCGTTCCTTCTTTGTATCATATTTCTTGAAATTATCATGGAGCCTACTACGACGATATCTATAAAATTATTAGCTATTTTAAGGATAGTATCTCGATTGTGTTGTGTGTCTGGAAGTTGGAAGGTGTCCTGAATTCAGAATAAACTTAAGTGAGCTTACTTAAAATAGAATTTTGATTGTCTGCCAATGAACCGAGGACTGTTTCAGAGTCAGCTTCTCTAAAGTTGGCTAATCAGTATACTTTATTTGTATACTTAAATTGAGAGTTTGCTTATGTGTACTAAAACAATGAGAAAATTTTAAGGGAATATAGTGAATTACCAGCATATGAGCAACAATCATATCTTTTGCTACATCAGGAACTTCCTTCCAATTCTTGACATCATGCCTAGAGTTATGCATAACTTTAATAGAGAGCTCAGTAATGAAATCATTAGCTCCAGGACCTACTGCTACAGTTCGATCTGGTGGAATAATCACCTTCAACTTTCCATTGTCACTATCTTTTCGTTTCTTTTGGATTGAAAGTCTTGTTGTCTTCCCTCTTCATTTTCTCTTTTTACCTTCAGCTACATATGAAAATATGTAAACATAACATATACAAGCTAGAAATTTTATAGGGGAGAATTTTAACAAATAAATTAACTTACCTGGCGGTGGGTTTGAATTACATCAACAGTTCCATCATTATTAGAAATATGCACCGTAACGACCCGATCGGTCGTTTTGAACTCTTGCGCGTCGTTCACCAGTTTGAAATCGTGAGTAGCTCCATTTCAGGTATTATGACTTGTAGGTGTGGTCGAATTGAATTTCGGGAAGATTAGAGTTGATTTGGAAAGGAAATTCTCATTTCAGAAGCCTTAAGTTGGAGAAATGGACTAAGATTGGAATTTTGAGTAAACGACCTTAGAATCAGGAATTGAAGGTTCCTTCAGGTTCGTATGATGATTTCGGACTTGAGCGTATGTCCGGATCGGGTTTTGGTAACCCGGAGCGTTTCAACGTATATTGGGGAAGTCAGCACTTTTGAAGAAATTTCCTAAGTTTGGCTTGAAGTGCATTTCAATGATATTGATGTCCGTTTGGGATTCCGGGTCTGAGAATAGCTTCGTATGGTGATTCTGGAGTTGGGAGCGCGATCGGAAGTGAATTCGGATGTCCGGAGGTCATTTTGAAGTCATTTGGCTAAAGATAGAAATTTGAAGGTTTTGAAGAATCCGATCGGAAGTGAAAACTTTGATATCGGGGTCGGAATGTGATTCCGGAAGTTGGAGCAGGTCCGTAATGTTGAATATAACTTGTATGCAAAATTTGGGATCAATCGGAGGTGATTTGACATGTTTCGGCATCAGAAGTGGATGTTTGAAATTTTAAGTTTATAAAGTTTGAATTTTAGTGCGATTCATGATTTCGGCATTTTTTGATGTGATTTGAAGCCTCGATCAAGTTTGTGGGATGTTATGGGACTGAGTCGTGGATTTGGATGGGGTCCCGAGGGCCTCGGGTGTGTTTCGGGGTGGTTTCGGGTCAATTCCGGGTGATTTGCTGCTGCTGTCTTCTGGTGTTTCTGTTGTGCAATGCGATCGCGGCCATTGTTGTGTGATCGCGAAGAAGGAAAATTAAAGGGGATGAAATTTAGGCTTGTGCGATCGCAGGTATGGTAGTGCGATCGCATAGAAGGAATTGAAGGATGTTGGATTTTTGCTTATGCGATCGCAAGGATGAGAATGCGATTGCACTGTGCATTAAGGAGGATGTGAGATTATTTGTCTTATGCGATCGCGATGCAATGTTTGCGATCGCATAGTGTATTTTTGTAGGTCTCTGAGATTTGGCTTATGCGATCGCGGTTGAAGGAGTGCGATCGCACAGAAGGTTTACCTAGGCATTGTTCTATTTTAAACGGGAAAATTTCATTTCTTCCCCAAATTTCATTTGGTTGGGGAAATTTTGGAGGATTTCAAATAGTGATTTTCATCAAGCATCAAGAGGTAAGGGATTCCTTCTCATTTTCAAGATAAGTTCAAGGTTTATACATGGAATTAGACATGAAAATTGTGGAAAAATTGAGATTTTTGAAGAAAACCTAGAAATTTGGTAAATTGGATTTTAACCACGAATTCAGCATGAATATTTGAGTAAATTGTATATTTGAACTAGTAAAGCTATGGGTAGAGTTTATCTTTGAGAAATTTCGGAATCCGGGCACGTGGGCCTGAGGGCATTTTGGTCAATTCATTGAGCGGAGTTGGGAAATGATATAATTTGAATTGTTAACGAATATTAGAGTATATTTTCATTGGTTTGTTGTTATTTGGATAGTTTTTGGGGCGTTGTGCATCGATTTGAGTCATCGGAAGGGCTTGGAAGCCGGTTATGGAATTTCGGAGCGAGGTAAGTCTCCTTTCTAACTTTGTGAGGGGGAATTGTCCCCTAGGTGAACTAATTAAGTATGTGCTACTATCTGCGGGGGCTACATATGCACGAGGTGACGGGAGTCCGTGCGTAGTTACTATTATGCCATGTCCGGGTAGTCTAGGACCCACTAGCATGCCTTACCTGTTGTACCTGTGATCCTGCCTGTAATATTAGACTGCTTATATAATCGAAATCGTAATTGAATATCTAAAGAAGAATAGAGTTCATTTTCTTAATCATCTAGAAAGAGATTTAATTTCCTTTGTGGATAATTGTATTTCGGATAAGGCTATATTATTGAATGTTATTAAACTTGGCAAATGAATTTCGAGAAAATATTTAAATACTATTTTTGTGATTTTTAAAAGAGAAATTTATCATTTTCTTGAGTATTTGTTTTCCCGATGTAGTCGGGGTGGACTGTTGATTGTGCATGACTGCATGTGACCGCTTCACAATTTGCATTTCGCGAGCGGAGTATTATTTTCCCCACTCTCATGGGAGCGGGCCGTACGCCACGGCGGATTGAAAGATGCACTTATGGTTCGGGCTGTTCGACCCTCGGCAGTGCATAGATATGATTATTTTATTGAAAGATGCACTTATGGTTCGGACCTTTTGACCCTCGGCAGTGCATAAACATGATTATTTTATTGAAAGGTGCACTTATGGTACGAGTCGTTCGACCCTCGGCAGTTCACAGAGATGATTATTATGATGGCTCAGGCCGGTTGTCCTTACCCCGTATGCGCATGCTAAATTGTTAAATGTTTTTCATGGATTTTGAAGTGATAAGATATTTGGGGGAAAAATAAGAAGTACTTGTTTATTTAAGATATTTGGGGGAAAACAAAGAAGAAATTATTTATTTAAGATGTTTGGGGGAAAATGAGGAAGTAGTAACTTTTTATTTACTTCCAGTATTTACTTGGACTTCAGTATATTTGCTGCATTACTACCTTTACATGCCTACCGTGTTCATCATATTCTGTTAAATTAATTTTTTGGACCTTAGTGAGTGTCTAATACGACCTCTCGTCACTACCTCTCTGAGGTTAGGCGGGAGACTTACTGAGTACACGTTATTTTCGTACTCATGCTACATTTGCTGTGCATTTTTATTGCACAGGTACTTTCATAGCGACGTGGCTGGTTGGAGACTTAGGCGAGCTGCATCATCCGGAGGCGATCCGCAGCTGACGTAGTCTCCCTCATATTGTATTTATTTCCAGTTTAAATTCCTTGTCCAATGTGTATTTCGGACAAGCTTGTAGTATTTGTGAAATTCTTAGAATTTGCTCATGTACTTGTGACACCGGGTTCTGGGATGTGTTGGGATATATTTGCTAAAATAAATATTTAAACCATTGTATTTACTTAACGGATTTTATTTAGTTATTATGTAATAAAGTGAAAGGTAATGATTTTCATAAACTCTAAAACATGAAAAATCTAACTTAACTAATTAAAGATTGGCTTGCCTGACGGTGGTGTCCGGCGTCATCACGACCTTAATAGATTTCGAGTTGTGACATGCACATCCGTCATCATGATAGGCTGCAACACATATTAAAAGGAAATATATTATTGGACTAGTCGAGTGTACAAGTGACAGAAGCAAAAATGCTAAGAAAGAGACAATATATTTTCAAAAACAGAGAGAAACAAATCAATTGAAAGCAAAAATGATAAGGAAATTACAAAAATAGAAAATAGAAATTAACCATTCCAGCAAGGTGATGAAAATATTTTTGTGAAGAAAGCGATTGAAATAGGCAAAATTATCTTAAATACTAGTTGTACAACCAATCATCATCCTCATCAGAAATATATTCTTCATCTACACTAAAGTCATCTCCATTTTCATGATCAGATTCATCAAAAGCTTCTAAGTCTACTTCTTCCTCATTACTTAGAGAAGGTGCATCAACACTCACTCCATCAATGTCTTCTCTTTGTATGTTAATAACATTATTGTCGGACTTTATTTGAAGATCCACTTCTCCTCTTTCAACCAAGTCAATCAGTTGATACGGCTCCGTTTTATCTTCTTGTTCGAGTAAATCATACAAATTTCGTGGTCTTACTCTTACCACAACATGCCGATTATTATTTTGATCATGTTTAGCATAATACACAGATTGTGCTTGTGAGCCTAAAATAAATGGATTCTTTGTATAATGGGGTCGTGTCACATCTACACACATAAATCCATATTCATCCCTTTTATAACCTTTACTTTGACTACGACCTTGAATAGGAACTTCAAACCAGTCACAGTGGAATAATATGACTGAATTATTATCCAAATATTGGATCTCTAAAATCTTTCTTATCTTTCCATAATAATCAACATTTTCTGTATGTTCATCACTCTTCACAACTACACCACTATTTTGAGTTTTCAAACCTAGCTCAGATTTCATTGTTCGAAACCTAAATCCATTCATGATATATTCATTATGACAATAAGCACGAGGATCTGGACGTCTTGCCAAAGATAGTAATCCACTAGTAATTCAGGCATCACCATTTTCTTTTAATTGTACCACCTATAATATTTCATTTACAAACTCACAAACATTAATACTATTTAAAAAGTTTATAAATTATCCTAAATAAAGATAAACTAGCATCAAATAATATAATTTACCTTTTTCTCAAACCATAAAGGAAATTCCTCCTTGTGCCTCTTGAAAACATTTCTAGTATTCTCGTTCATTAATATTTCTAAGTGTTGCCTATGGAATGTGAGCATTTAATAAAAATCAAAACAAATAATATTACAACATAGTTGTTGAGATTTGCATAAAATTAAAAGGATGTAAACTAACTGAAAGGTATCTTACTCAATCCAAGGTCTGAATTCCTCACAATTTTGGAGGATATAAAAATGAGCTTGATTAATTTCATGAGTGTTCAAGTTTATCCAAACACTCCCTATTAAAGGCTTACCATGACAATTAAATATAGATAAGCCATTAGGTTCTATATTAGAAGAATCAAAATTTATGCCCGGACAATTTTTCTTTGTCTCCATATCAGTCAAATATTTGGAACAGAATGTCATGCACTCCTCAGCAAGATATCTCTCAGCAATTGATCCTTCCGGGCGAGCTTTATTTCGTACATAACCTTTCAAGGTGCGCAAAAATCTATGACATAAAAATAGATCAGTTTTGCAATAAATTTTAACTAGAAGAGCAACTAAAGGAATAGTTTAGAGGAATAAGAATCCTACCTTTCAATGTAATACATTCATCTAAATTGAACGGGACCACCCAACTTTTCCTACATTGCCTAATGAATTGCCAAATGAACCATAACATCAAAGAACGTTGGCAAAAACACACGTTCTAATTTACAAATTATCATATGTATACTTTTATCTAGTTGATCTAACTTCTCCACACGCAACTCTTTAGCGCAAATCGCTAAAGAATAATGGTAGTTCAACTAATGGATCATATGCATCCTTTGGAAAAATCCCGTTGATGATAAGTAAAAAAATACGTTGAAAAAGAACATGGTGGTCATGATTTTTAAGTGCGAAAATTCTTGCTTCCTTAACATTAACACAATGACTAAAGTTAGAAGCATAAGCATCATAAAACTTGACTTCTTTAATGAGCTGAAAAAATTGAATCTTCTCAGTTTTAGACATTGTATAGCTTGCTGGAGGAAGTATGTACTTATTCCCACTTTTTATTGGATGGAGAGATTTTTTTATTTTCATCTCTTGTAAGTCCAACCGAGATTTTAACGTGTCCTTTATTTTTCCTTCAATATCTACTAGCATTCCTATCACACTTTCACTGATGTTTTTCTCTGTATGCATCACATCCAAATTATGTCTCAACAATAAAGTCCTCCAATATGGGAGTTCAAAGAATACATTTTTTTTCTTCCAATTGTCATAGCTTATAGCATCTCGTTTTATTTTTCTTGTGCTTCCGTAACTAACATTTGTGACGAAGTATTAAGTTGTGCAAGCATATCATCTCCACTCAAAGCTTGTGGTGCACATCTTGCTTCCTTTACGTTTTCAAAAGAACTTTTATTCCGACGACAGGGATGATTTATTTTCAAGAACCTACGATGACCCATATAGCATTGGTTGCGATCGTATTTTAAGTAAATGGAACAAGCATGTATATGACAAACCGGACAAGTTAATTTACCTTTAGTGCTCCAATCAGACAAAATATCATAAGCTGGAAAGTCATTAATTGTCCACAACAAAGAAGCACGCAAAAATTTTATTTCATAAAAGCATCATAAGTCTCAATTTCACTCTCCCATAAGGTTTTCAAATCATCTACCAAGGGTTGCAGATACATATAAATATCCATACCAGGTTTTTTGGTCCAGGAATAAGCAAAGATAACAAAAGATTTGATTCTTGCATGCACAGCCATGGGGGGCGATTATATGGGATCAAGAGTACCGACCACATACTATAAGCATTACTCATTGAACCAAAAGGATTAAAGCTATCTGAAGCAAGCCCAAGTCTTACATTACGTGGATCTGAAGCAAAATTTGGATGCTTTTCATCAAAAATTTTCCACCCCAAGGAGTCAGCTGGATGTCGTAAAACTTCATCATCAGTTTTTTTATTTTTATGCCATCTCATATCTTTAGCGGTATATTTTGTCATAAACAATCTTTGTAATCTTGGTATTATAGGAAAGTATCTAAGAATCTTTCTAGAAATTCCTTTGTTTCTCTTATTCGAATTTTCTGAAGCAACGTCTTCATCAGTATGTTCTCTTTTTCTTACCATCCATCTTTTCTCACCACATTTAGGGCATTGCTCCAGATCCGCATATTCCTTTCTATATAAAATGCAATTATTAACACCTGCATCTATCTTCACATAATCTAAACTCAAACCTTTAATTATCTTTTGAACTTCATAGATAGAATTCGGGAGCATATTTCCTTTGGGTAAAACATCACTCAATAATTTCAGTAAAGAGTCAAATGAGGTATTACCCCAGCCATGAGACACTTCATTTGAAAAACACGCATTACAAAAGAGAGTTTGGAGAACTTTTCACAATCAGGATATAACTTTTGCTCTGCATCTTTTAATAAACTATAGAAAATTTTAGCTTCTGTATTAGGCTCTTCACAGCTAGACCCATTGTTCTCATCAAACTCATGACTATGAGTGGGAATACCACGATACAAGTCATGCCACATTTTAAAAGTGGAAGCATCATCATTTTCTATATTTGAATCTGTACCAACATTTGTTCCATCATCTGAAGATGAATCCGATTCACCATGATAAATTCACCTATCATATGTTGAATCTATTCCCCGTTTAAGTAAATCCGTCTTTACTTCTTCTCGTGTTTTTCAAAGAACATTATTACACTTAATACACGAATATTGAATTCTTACACCAATGTTAGGATTAGAAAATGCGAAGTTTAAAAAATGTTCTACACCATTCAAGTATTAAAGTAACGCCATATTCTTAATGAATATCCAGCTCTTATCCATCATGTACTTACGTACAATAAAATATAAAAGTAAAATTATATGATTAACTTTCTCACTATTCTTTATTATCTGTTGTTTCGGAAAAAATAGATTAGAGAATTACTTAGAAACACAAGGCTTTGAGTTGAACTGGAAATCCAAATAACTAGAACAGATAAGCTATGGATATTAGTGGACAATATTAGGCAAACAAAAGTTCCACTTTGAGCTATATATATTAAGCAAACCGAATTTCTACTTTGAGACAGTGGCGGACCCAAGTGGTGGTCAGCGGGTTCAACTGAATCCGCTTCACCAAAAAATAATATTATGTATATGTATAAATTAGGATTAAAACTTTGTAAATTTTATATAAATATTTATTTGAACCCACTTGACAACTACAATTTTACGACTAAAGTTATATACTTCTGAAATTAAACCCGCTTGCACAAAATTCTGGGTCCGCCAGTTTGACACTTGTTTATTGTGGGAATCACATAAGTAATAATATCTAGAAAGAGTATGTGCGCTTCTTAAAAAAATCGCATAGGAGCTCCAACGTGATTTGATTCAGCTATGGTTGGACAATATTTCTCTTTCACACTTTCTCATCTATAAACAGAGTGCAAGGGAATGAAATACTAATTTTCTAAGAATTTTTTTTTCTAATGTAAATACTTAATAAAACAATGTATTTTTTCCAAAGTTGAAAGCATCTACAATTGCAAATCACTCATACTATACAACCAGTGTTACTAGAAATATTCCACGCTTCTGATGAGTAAACCAGAATTTACTTTACACTGGATTCAATGAATAGCAATACACATTAATAAAATATTCAAGAACCAAAAATTAGACAGGGGACATAAAAGAAAACTTTTCATGAACCAGACCAACACCAGAAATAACATCAAGTAATTGATAAACTTCTCACAAAATTAGTATTAAAACTTGAAGTGTAAAACTACTGACCTTTAATATAATCTATTAACGTAGAATCCTTGGAGAAAATATTGTTTCACATTTATATTATGCTAGACGTAACAATAGAAAAGATCCATTCATAAAAAGAACAAGAAATTGGACAACAATAAAAGAAAACTTTATGCAAAGTTTCTTTCTGAAGCATAAGGAATTAGAGGAGAAAAAAATTATAAATCCTATTCTGGAATATTAGAATTTAAGATACCCATACCAAACAAAGTATTTCAATAATAAAAGGCAATAGAAAACGGTATTTCCATAATTCGGTGAACCAGCAATCGGGTAAAGCAATTTGAATAGGGTTCTTGTTGCGTTTTCCTTTAAATGGTGTGAATGAGAAATGGACGAGGCACCTTTTGGATTGCACATTTTCATATCACATTTTCTTTGTCTATAAATTTAAAGGTTTGACCTCATTTTTAAGATATGAACAATCTGAAATTTCTCCTCTCTTTTTTATATTGTTTCATTATTTTTCCAAATAAATAAAGTGTCAAGTATGATTTTCTGTTTTCATTTATGAACTAACGTTTTTTTACTTCTCTGATTTTCTGAAAGATTGTCTTCAAACATGTCAAATGACATGCCTTTTCTCGGGCTTGAATTTCTGTACGTTGCATGGAGAGATCGAAACACTCTTTCAAGGTAGAGGTAAGGTCACTACGAGTCCAGAACGCATTTCTGGTTCTTTTGGACAAGTATGACGGAAATGTGTGTGAAAAATAAGAGTGATCTTTCTATATATAGCGCTCTTTTAAAGAGCGCTATACTTTAACCGAATTTTGGTCGTTAAAGTATAACGCTCTTTAAAAAGTGCTATATATATATAACGCCACTGTAAACTGCGTTATTCATATAAGTGTTGGGTGGTGCAATAGTTAAGGAATCAGAAGCAATGATCCTACATAATTTTTTAAAACTATGTATAAATCAATCATTGGCTCCCTAGGTAAACCTAGGAGCGGCCAAGTTATATGCAATAAGTAGGCTTATTTAAAATCCACACAGAAAAAAATAAATAAGACAAAGATAAAAAAATAAAGCTTGAGAATAGGTTCTTGCAGTCTAGAGAATAATGGAATAGGTTCATCAGATCGATAGGATGCAACCATCAATAAAGCACAATTTTAACTAATAAAATAATTCAACCAATAGATTAAACTATATATATTATTCTCGTATAAAATAAAATTTATAATTCTAATTTGAAAATAAAAAGAGAAAAAGATAAAAAAAATTTACGTAAAAGAAATGAAAAATGAAAAAGAAATAGGAAAATAAAGGAATACTGGTGTACGGATTCGAACCCAGCACCTCAAGGCCAAAAAACTAACTTCTTAGCTATCCTTTAACCATTGCATCACCAAATACCTATATGTATAACGTAGTTTACAGTAGTGTTATATATATAGCGGCCAAAACTCCGTTAAAGTATAGCGCTCTTTAAAAGAGCGTTATATATAGAAAGGTCACTCTTTTTTTTACACACATTTCCGTCACACTTGTCCAAAAGAACCACAAATGGATTTTGGACTCAGGTCACTACCCTTCTCAGATCCCATTAGTAGGATTTTATTGGTTTGTTGTTATTGTTATTGTTGTTGTTGGTCTTTAAGCTTAGTGTAGCTTAATTTAAGCTTAGTCTAGCTTAATTTTAAGCTTGGTGTAGCTTAAAGAGATTGAATGAAAATGGTGAAAAAAGAAAAGGAGGGAAGTGAAATTTTGAATTAGTGCACTTTGTCCATCATTGGAAGAAGGAAAGAAAATCTATGTGTATATATAGAGAAGCTCATCTTCTAGCTCTTAAAGAGTTGAGAAGAAGGCAAGTCTCGCGCCGTCGCCGTCGCTCGCTCGGCTTCCGCTTCGGCTTCGTATTTGGTCAAAGATTGATTAATTAATCTTTTTGGACAAAATTCTTTTCAAATTATTTAATTAATTAATGAAAAAATTTCAAATCCGGAATGACCCGGTCCAGTCCGACCCATTTTCTTTCCCGGATTATTTTAAATCCATTTTTAAATTTTCCGCAATATTCATACATGTTCAAAATTGCTATGGCTGTTCTGAAAGGATTCACACATGTTCCAACATCTATGGCTGTTCTGAAAGGTTGCAAAACCTTTTCAGAAACAATACTAAATTGGCTATAAATATACCTTGAATCCCATAATTTTTACTTACTAAATTTTCTGATCTTCTTCTTCTTCTTCTGCACAAAATATTCCAGTATGTTTTACAGCCTTCGAGTGGTTCACTGTTCACCAGCGTTTTTGGTACCAATACCCTGGTGAATTAAATCGTTCTATCCTGGGAGGATATATTCCAACACCTCAGATATTTGAGGGAAATAATTTCCTTAAGGTCACACTGTGTATTCAGTGGGCTCGGTTTATTCTTATATTATTTTTCATAGAAAAAACTAAGGACGCCTGGACTAGCGCGCCCGCGCTCAGCTCGCGCTAGTGGTCGCGCTAGTCAGGTTTCTCACTGTCCCTGGTATATTCCACTAGCGCGGCCGCGCTAATCCCGCGCTAGAGCCCGCGCTAGTGAGGTTTCTTACTATTTCTGTATTTTTAGAAATTATTATTATTTTATTTTACAGCAATACAGATTGATAACAATCTTAAGGAAATTAAATTTTTATTATATTCTGTTTGTAGAGATTAAAAACCTTTGTGTTTTCTACTCCGTCTGAATTTTACTATTCTGATTTGAAGATATAAAAACTTCATCAGAATTTTGAAATTCAGAAAATGATTTGAAGAACATAAAAACTTCATCATTTTCTGTAAAACAGTATATATAAAAATTTCTTTTTTATTTATTATACATACTGTTTATTGTTGATTACAGTATTGTTTACTGTTCTAGTTTTGCCATTTATTGAACTCTTCTGTTGTTGACAGTGAGAATGGAAATTAATAATAGAAATTCTTCTGCGACTGTTGCGGCAACGACGATAGCCTCGTCGAGCCGGACGGCTGTTCCACCGGCAGAAAAATTCGGAAAATCTTCTGGAGCCAACTTCAAAGGATTGTAGCAAAGGGTGTTTTTCTGGCTTACCACACTTGGTATGAAGAAATTCACTAGTGAAGAGCCTCCAGTGCATGCTGCGGACATGTCGGACAATGAAAATTTCATGATTGTTGAGGCGTGAAAGCAGGCAGATTTTCTTTGCAAAGGTTATATTTTAAGTGCTTTAGAGGATGACTTGTACAATGTGTACAGTGCGATAAATACTTCGAAAGAATTATGGGACGCACTTGAGAAGAAGTACAAGACAGAAGATGCATGCTTGAAGAAGTTCGTGGTTGCCAAGTTTCTAGACTATAAAATGATAGACAACAAAACTGTGGGAACCCAAGTTCAGGAACTTCAACTTATTTTTCATGACCTTATTGCTGAAGGTATGGTCGTGAATGAAGCATTTCAAGTGGCTGCAATGATTGAAAAGTTGCCTCCTTCGTGGAGAGATTTCAAGAACTATCTCAAGCACAAGCGCAAAGAAATGAAGTTGGAAGATCTTGTGATTCGTCTCAAGATTGAGGAAGACAACAAAACAGCCAAGAAGAAGTCTCGTGGAAATTCAACGATCATGGGAGCTAATATCGTTGAAGAAACTGCTCCAAAAAGTAAGAAGAGGAAGAGATCTTCTGGACAGACTAAGGAGCAGAACAAAAAGAAATTCAAGGGCAACTGCCACAATTGTGGAAGAGTTGGTCACAAAGCCCCTGATTGTCGCTTCCCGAGAAAGGATAAGAAGAAGGGACAGGCCAACATAGTGGATAAGAATGATGACATTGGTGATCCTTGTGCAATGATTTCGGAATGTAACTTAATTGGAGATCCGAAGGAGTGGTGGATTGATTCCGGAGCCACTCGACATGTCTGTGCTGTCAAAGAAGCATTTGCGACTTACTCTACTGCTGGTCTCGAAGAAGAGATTTCCATGGGAAATAACTCAACAGCCAAGATTGAAGGTTATAGGAATATTTTCCTAAAGATGACTTCCGGCAAGGTGTTAACGCTCAACAACCTTCTTCATATTCCTACTATTAGGAAAAATTTAGTTTCTACTTCTTTACTAGTGAAGAATGGATTCAAATATGTATTTGTTTCTGATAAAGTTGTTGTAAGCAAGAATGAAATGCACGTTGGGAAAGGCTACCTCAAGGAGGGCCTTTTCAAACTCAATGTAATGGTTGTTGATACTATGAATAAAGTTTTAGCTTCTTCTTATTTGTTGGAGTCAAATGATTTATGGCATATTCTTTTAGGACATATCAATTATAAAACCTTGTGGAAGTTAATTAATTTACAATAATTGCCTAAATCCGAGTGTAATAAATTGAAATGTCAAATATGTGTTGAATCTAAGTTTGTAAAACATCCTTATAAGTCTGTTGAAAGGAATTCAAATCCTTTAGACTTAATTCATACTGAAATTTGCAATATGAAGTCAACACCATTTCGAGGTGGGAAAAAGTATTTTATTACTTTTATTGACGATTGCACTCGATATTGTTATGTTTATTAGCTTAATAGTAAGGATGCAGCAATTGAAGCATTTAACCAATACAAGAATGAAGTAGAGAATCAATTGAATAAAAAGATCAAAATGATTAGAAGTGATAGAGGTGGAGAATATGAATCTCCGTTTGCAGAAATATGTTCGGAATATGGAATTATCCATCAAACTACTGCACCTTACACACCTCAATCCAACGGAATTGCTGAAAGGAAAAATCGGACATTAAAGGAAATGATGAATTATTTATTAATAAGTTCCGGATTACCGCAGAGTTTGTGGGGGGAAGCTATTCTTACAGCTAACGAATACTCAACAGAGTACCCCACAGCAAACACAATCTATTCCATATGAAAAATGGAAAGGTAGAAAACCCAACTTGAAATATTTCAAAGTGTGGGGGTGTCTAGCAAAGGTACAAGTTCCTTTACCTAAAAGGGTTAAAATCGGACCAAAAATAGTAGATTGCGTTTTCATTGGATATGCTACAAACAGTAAAGCATGTCGATTTTTGGTCCATAAATCCGATAATCCCGAGATTCATGTTAATACGGTAATGGAATCAGATAATGCTGAATTCTTTGAAAGTATTTTTCCGTATAAACTGAATGCGATTCGTTAAGTGAAAGACCTAAACGACCTCGAGAAGAACCAAAGGAAAATACTCCAAATGTAGACGATCCAAGGCGTAGCAAACGTCAAAGAACATCTACTTCCTTTGGACAAGATTTTGTGACATTCTTGCTTGAAAATGATCCTCAAACTTTTAAAGCAACTATGTCGTCTTCTGATTCAGAATTTTGGAAAGAGGCATTCAATAGTGAGATTCAATGAATTTTTGATAACCATACATGGGAATTGGTTGATCTTCCTCCTGGAAATAAGCCTTTAGGTTCGAAATGGATCTTTAAACGGAAAATGAAAGCTGATGGCACTATTGANCTGAGGGTTTTGTGGTTCCTGGTAAACAAAAGAAAGTGTGCAAACTTGTTAAGTCGCTTTATGGACTTAAACAAGCACCCAAATAATGGCATACCAAATTTGACCAAATAATGTTGGCAAGTGGTTTTAAAATCAACGAGTGCGGAAAATGTGTTTACTTTAAAAACACTTCAGGTCATGAAGTCATTGTTTATTTATATGTTGATGACATGTTGATAATGAGCAAAAGTATGGCAGATATAAATGCTACAAAACGCATGTTGGCTAGCAAATTCGACTTGAAAGACTTAGGAGTTTCTGATGTGATCTAAGGAATCAGAATTCAAAATACTCCACAAGGTCTAGCACTATCACAGTCTCACTACATTGAAAAAGTGCTTGACAAGTTCAAGTATTTGGATTTCAAAATTGCCAAGACTCCAATTGACGTGAGTTATGCACTTCAAAAGAATGAAGGTGAAAGTGACTCACAACTGAACTATGCTAGAGTATTGGGAAGTTTTATATATATCATGAATTGTACACGACCATATATAGTATGTGCTATTAGCAAACTGAGTCGATTTACAAGTAATCCCAATCACATACATTGGATGGCAATGAAACGAGTTTTGGGGTATCTGAAACATACCCAAAACTATGCTTTTCATTATAACAAATATCCCTCCGTGATCGAGGGATATAGTGATGCAAATTGGATCACCAGATCATCTGAAGTTAAATCCACGAGTGGATATGTTTTCACAATTGGGGGTGAAGCAGTGTGTTGGAAATCATCCAAACAAACGTGCATCGCACGTTCTACAATGGAATCTGAATTCATAGCTTTAGATAAGACCGGTGAAGAAGCTGAATGGCTCCGGAATTTCTTGGAAGATTTTCTATTTTGGCCCAAACCTTTGGCACCTATTTGTATACATTGTGATAGTCAAGCGGCAATAGGCAGGGCAGGGAGCGTTATATATAACGGAAAATCTCGTCATATATGACGGAGACATAATACCATTAGACAACTACTCTCTAGTGGTGTTA
>ML365103.1:0-73728 GCA_005239505.1 Nicotiana paniculata
TTAGATTTTATTCTTATGAACTTGTTTAGCTAACTTATTTAATCTAGGGTTTTGGTAGAACCCTTTGAGGAATGAAGTTATTGTGTTATTAATATAATTCCGATTAGTTGATTAATTTCTAATTGTTCAACTACGTTCTTTTTGTAGTTAATTGAATGGTCATCAATTGGCTGTGCCTATTTATTATGTATCTACTTGAGAGAGAGTGCATATTTAGGTAGTTGTTTGAACAACATCACTCCCGGAGTATAGATGAAAGTCATAACCAAGGGTTTAGAGGTTGGATTAGAGATAACGATACCTCGGGTGCAATCTAAAGTNGTTTGCTTGATAAGTAAATTCCCTGTTGGGATCGACTCTGGGCATAATACCCCGGATTATATTGGCAACGCCCGCTTAGTCTTTTATTAGACGTAGTTGAGCGTTATCAAAGAGGCCCATAGTTCGCGGTACTCCATCCATCCGGGAACCGCGAAGATGTACCAGGATCTTAGACAACACTATTTGTGGCGAAGGATGAAGAAGGATATAGTGGAGTTTGTAGCCAAGTGTCTCAACTGTCAGCAAGTCAAATGTGAGCATCAGAGACCGGGAGGGTTACTTCAGCAGATTGAGCTTCCAAAGTGGAAGTGGGAGCGGATCACCATGGACTTTGTGGTTGGACTTCCACGAACTTTGAGGAAGCATGATGCTATTTGGGTGATTGTGAATCGGTTGACCAAATCAGCCTATTTCATTCCAGTGCTGACTACATATTCATCTGAGAGGTTGGCTGAGATTTATATCCGCGAGATTGTTCGCCTCCACGGTATTCCAGTATCTATCATTTCAGACAGAGGTACATAGGTCACTTCATGGTTCTATAGAGCCATCCAGCAGGAGTTAGGCACCACGATAGAGTTGAGTACAACTTTCCACCCTCAGACAGACGGGCAGTCCGAGCGCACGATTAAGATTCTCGAGGATATGCTTCGTGCCTGTGTGATAGATTTTGGAGGGTCATGGGATCGATACTTTCCCCTTGCAGAGTTTGCTTATAACAACAACTACCAATCCAGCATTCAGATGGCGCCATATGAGGCTTTGTATGGTAGGCGATGCAAGTCTCCCGTGGGATGGTTTGAGCCGGGCGAGGCTTGTATGTTGGGTACAAACTTGGTTCAAGATGATCTGGACAAGGTGAAGGTGTTCAGGAGAGACTTCGCACAACTCAGTCCAGGCAGAAGAGCTATGCGGACCGGAAGGTTCGTGACTTGGCATTTATGGCTAGTGATCGGTTTTTTCTTCAGGTATCGCCTATGAAGGGCGTCATGAGGTTCGGGAAGAAAGGCAAGCTGAGTTCGAGATTTATTGGCCCTTTTGAGGTGTTGCAACATGTTGGGGAGGTTGCTTATGAGCTAGCCCTGCCTCCCAGCCTAGCAGGGGTTCATCCGGTGTTCCACGTCTCCGTGCTCCGGAAGTATCACGGTGACCCGACTCATGTTTTGGATTTCAGTTCAGTCTAGTTGGACAAGGATCTGTCATATGTTGAGGAGCCAGTAGATATATTGGATAGGCAGGTCAGGAAGCTCAGATCAAAGGATAGTGCGTCAGTAAGGGTTTAGTGGAGGGGTGAACCAGTCGAGGAGGCGACTTGGGAGACCGAGCAGGATATGCGGAGTCAGTACCCTCATCTTTTCACAGCTTCAGGTATGTTTCTATACTGGTTCGAGGACGAACGATTTTCTTAAGAGGGGGAGGATGTAACGACCCGGTCGTTCGTTTTGAGATGTTACGACCCGATAACCCAATAACCGCTTCTCCCATTCTATTTATGTTATTGGAACTTGTCGGAGCGTTGAGTGATGAAATCCGAAGCGATTTTGGACACATAGTCCATAAATGTGGAATTTAGCTTTAGAAATCGGGCTGTAGCTAGAGCAATGTGAAGACGGATCCGGAATGGAATTCCATCGACTCCGTTAGCTTTGTTGGGTGATTTCGGGTTAGGAGCGTGTTCAAAATGTGCTTTCGAGTTCGGTTGTGGATTTAGGCTTGAATTGGCAAAAGTTAGAATTTCAGCGATTTCGGCCGATAGGTGAAATTTTGATATCGAACTCGGAATGGAATTCCGAAAGCGAAAGCAGGTCCATAATGTCATTTATGACATGTGTGCAAAATTTTAGGTCATTCAGATGAGTATAGACGTGTTTCGGCATCAGATGTGAATTCTAGCAATTTCATAAGTTATTAGGCTTGAATCTGTGCATATTTGATGATTTTGATGTTATGAGATGTATTTTTAAGACTCGACCAAGTTTTAATGAAGTATTAGGGTTGGTTGGTGTTTCGGGTATTCAAATGGGCATTTTTGGCCTAATAGCCTTAGCTGGTTTTCTGGTTTTTCTACAACTGTATTTTACTCTCTGCGATCGCAAGGGTTCACTCGCGATCGCGTAAGTTAAAAGTGAGAGGTCCGCTATTTGTTCTCTGCGATCGCAAGAAAAGGTATGCGATCGTAGTGTGTTGGAATCTTTGTCTACGCAATTGCATGACCAGGACCGCGTTCGCATAGAGTATTCTTGGTCTGGGGCAGTTTCAATATTTGTTCTACGCGGTCGCGTGGCCCCAACTGCGATCGCGTAGCTCCTGGTCGTAAAGGTCTGCAATCGCAGGCGTATAGGTGCGTTCGCATAAGAGGAATTTTGGGCGCGTGTGAGATTACTTTCCGCGATCGTGACTCATCGTACGCGATCGCGTAGAAGAAATGCCTGGGCAGTCCTTTAAAGACCCAAGTCCGAGGGTTTATGTTATTTTCACCATTTTCGAATTTGAGAGCTCGGGAGAGGCGATATTTGGAGGCTTTTGCACCTGGGTAACTTGGGTAAGTGATTTCTATCCATTATAGATCAATTTCCATTATTCTAATCTTAAATCCAACCTTTAATTTCGAAAATTTTGGGTAGAAAATAGGAAAAATGGGATGAACTTCATAGACCGAATTATTGAGTTTTGATTGGGTGTTTGTACTCTGATTTGAGAGATACTTATATGGTTAGACTCGTAAGTGAATGGGTGTCCGAAAAATATATACTTTACCCAATTCCGAGACGTGGGCCAGTGGGACTCTTTGGGCAAATTTCCTAATTTCGCGTATTAGCTTAGAAATAATTAGTTATTTTGTTTTCTTGAAATGATATTTACACTATGCAATCGAATTGACTAGATTTGAGCCACCCGGAGTTGGATACTCGTGGCAAGAGCGTGGTATTGAGCAGCACAATCAAGGTAAGTAGCTTGCCTAATTCTGTGTTGGGGACTTCCCCTTAGGCATTTTATACTGAATTTATTACGTGGACGCTGTGTACGTGAGGTGACGCGTGCGTATACGGGTCATTGTTGCTAAAATCCCATTTTTACTTCCATGAAATCATTCATTTTCATTCCTATATTACTGTTTGCTGTCTTAACTGAGTAGTTAGCTTAAGAGTAAGCATGCCTACCTGTCCTTACTTGATTTCCTCTTATTTGATACTAGTTGCACCATGCTTAGGTAGCTTTACTCTATTCTTGCCTGTTATTTTTCCTTGACTGTTTAATTAAGCTATATCCGACATACTTCTGCTTTGCATATTTAAATTTGGACTACGGACCGAGATCCGAGAGCTTTCCCCTGTAGTGCATTTCATATTTAAATTGGGACTACAGATGGAGATCCGGGAGCATCCCCCCTATACTAAAATGCATATTTAAATTGAGACTACGGACGGAGATCCGGGAGCTTTCCCCCTGTACTACATAGCATATTTAAATTGGGACTACGGATTGAGATTCGGGAGCTTTCCCCTTGTACTGCATTGCACATTTACTGTTGAGATATATGTTGTGCTGAGTCGAGGGCTCTCTATCTGTTAT
Organism: Nicotiana paniculata; assembly: GCA_005239505.1. Lineage (NCBI taxonomy): Eukaryota > Viridiplantae > Streptophyta > Magnoliopsida > Solanales > Solanaceae > Nicotiana > Nicotiana paniculata. The sequence goes on from ML365103.1 coordinate 3,895, forward strand.
AAATTCTTCCAGTTTTCATTAATCTTGTTTATCATTGCTTATCTATATTTCACTGTTTTAAATTTTATATTGACTTGTTTAAAAATAAACTCAGTAGAGCCTCAACCTGACCTCGTCACTACTTGACTGGGATTAGGCTTGGCACTTACGGAGTACCGAATATGGAGTACTCACGCCCTTTCCTGCGCATGTTTTCCCCATGTGCAGATCCAGTTACCAGCACACAGTATCGTGGCTAGGAGTCGTTCTAGCAGCTGCCAGGAGACCCGAGGTAATTCTGCCGCGTCCGTAGAATCCCACGAGTCCCCTTCTACTCTAGTATAGGCATAGAGGACTTATGTATTTTCCATTATTTCATTGTATAGAGGTACATTTAGTATAGAGCTTGTGACTATCGTGACATTCCGGGTTTTGGGAAGTGAAAGTGTACATGTTGAGCAGCTATGTTATATCTGTTTGAGTTCTTTTGTGTCTTTATTTTATTGATTCTATTATTTTCTGCAAATTTTAGGCTTACCTAGTCATAGAGACTAGGTGCCGTCACGATACATCTCGGAGGGAAAAACGGGTCGTGTCAACAACCATCCTTCTTTTTCACAAACAGAACTGGTGCACCACAAGGTGACAAACTAGGCCTAATAAACCCTATATCAAGGAGTTCCTGAAGCTGCTCCTTCAATTCCTTCAACTCATATAGTGTCAGGCGATACGGTGGAAAATAAATGGGTTGAGTGTCCGGCACCAGGTCATTATCGAAGTCAATATCCCTATCGGGCAGCACGCCCGACAGGTCTGCTAAAATACATCCGAAAACGCTCGCACTACCGAAACATAATCAATGGTAGGAGTATCAGCACCAACATCCCTCACAAAGGCCAAATAATATAAACAACCCTTCCCAACCATCCGCTAGGCCTTCAAATATGAAATTACTCTGCTGGGAATATAGTCTAGAGAAGCTCTCCACTCAATTCTTGGCAATCCGGCATCGAAAACGTCACGGTCTTAGTGTGATAATCTAGAATAGAATGACATAGAGACAACCAACCCATACCCAAAATCACGTCAAAGTCCACCATAATAAGCAACAAAAGATCAACTCTAGTCTCAAATCCCCCAATAGTCACCACAAACGACCGATATACACGGTCTACAACAATAGTATCTCCCACAGGCGTACAGATATGAACAGATCAAACTAAGGACTCACGGGGCATATCCATATAATGAGCAAAATACGATGATACATTCAAATAAGTGGAACTAGGGTCAAATAATACAGAGGCATCTCTGTGGCATACTGACACAATACGTGTGATCACTTTATATGAAGCAACATCTTATGGCCTAGCAAGAATAGCATACAATTGGGCCTAGTCTTCGCCTAATCGGCCTCCCCCTCTAGGGCGACCTCTAGCTGTCTGAGCCCCACCCCGAGCCGGCTGGGCGGGTGGTGAAGTAACTAGTGATAAAGTCATTGTCTGAATCTTTTACTGAGCTGGACCTCCCGTAAGAAGGGGACAATGCTTCTTGATGTGACCCATATCTCCACACTAAAACAACCCCTCCATACGAATAGCGGTGGGGACTGAAGGGAGCCCCGAGCACCAGAATACCTGCTAGAAGAACCTAGTGCCGATGAGCCCTGAACTGAAGGAGCATGGGACAAACTCTGACCTAGAAGGGCACTGAGAGATGACCGATCCTGAAGAGTACTGTATGAACCATGACCGGATGCTGCACCTCGGTGAATTAGATGAGTCGTCTGAGCATGCCTATAAGGACGACCCCTGCCGTGGTGGAACTAAACCCCCAGAAGGAACACCACTGAAACCACCTGGTCCACGATGCCTCTTGTCCTTCCTCTCACTCCGCTCCTAATTGCGTACCATCTTTATCTCTCGAGCAATGTCGACCACCTCATTAAAAGTAGCACCAGATACCCTCTCTCGAGCCATACGCAACCGCAATTGAAATGTGAGGCCATCAGTAAACCTCATAACCCTCTCCCTATCAGTGGGAACCAAGCAAATTACGTGACGAGCCAACTCAGAAAATCTCATCTCGTACTGCATCACAGACATGCCATCCTGATGTAACTGAAAACTGTCTGCGCATCTCATCTTTATGAGACTACGCACGAACTTCACAAAGAATAGAACGGAGAACTCATGCCATGTAAGTGGTGCTGCACCGACCGACTTGTGCCTCTCAAAAGCCTACCACTAACTGAAGGCATCCCCAATGAACTGAAAAGTTGTGAACGAGACCCCACTGGTATCTAGAATACCGGTAGTACGAAGAATCTGCTTACACCTGTCCAAGAAGCCTTGGGTATCCTTCGACTCTACCCAACTGAAATATGGAGGTCGGAGCCTCCCAAACCTCTCTAGTCTTTTCTGCTCATCATCAATCATGGCATGAACCTCATAGTCCTGAGCAGCTGCAACCGGCTGGGCTGGTGGTGGCCCCAGTGTCTGGAGTCCCTGTATCACCTGCTCTGGTGTACGGGCGGCAGGAGTCTGAGTACCTTCCCTGGCCTAAGAAGCGGTTACTACTGCCGGAACAGAGAGCGCCTGAGCAATACTGGTTGAGATGGTCAGAATCTGAGCTAAGGCCTCCCAAAGGTCAGAAATCATGATAGGCATAGCTGGTGCATGAGCTGGCCCCAATGGCTCATCCACATCTGGAACCTGTTCCTGAACTAGGGCAAGTGGTGGATGTCCATGTGATGCCCTAGCTGTTGTACGAGCTACACCTCTGCCCCTACCGCAACCTCTACCGCGACCTCGGCCTCGCACGGCCCTAGCTGGTTGTAGTAGTGGTTTTCCATCCTGCCTAGAAGTATGAATCCTCATTATCTGTGAGTGAATAGAATAGCAGAAATTTAGTTAGCGAAATCAACAGATTTGCACGTCAAGAATTCAAGAATGTGAATTTTCCTAAGGGCTCGACAGCCTTTCGAAGATAAGTACAGACATCTCTGTACCGATCCGCAAGACTCTACTAAACCTGCTCATGTCTCATGAGACCTATGTAACCTGATACCAACTTGTCACGACCCAAAACCAACCGTCGTGATGGCGCCTATCACGAAACTAGTCAAACCAACTACTCAACCATTTCAACATAATCGAAAGCTTTGAAAAATATGGAAGCATTTACTATTTTAAGGAAAACCTTTTGAAAACATAAACAAATACGCAACCCAACATAATCTCTCCCAAAATCAGGGTGTCACCAAATACATGAGCATCTACAACGGAAGATAGTCCAATACATTATCAAGTGTAAAAACTGAAATACAAGTAAAGATAATGAAGGAGAGTCAAGGTCTGCGAACACCATGCAGCTACGTCGATAGTCTCCTGAGATCCTGAGTCCACACTCAACAGCCGCCCTGACCGGAAGCACCTGGATCTACACACGATGTGCAAGGTGTAGCGTGAGTACAACCAACTCAATAAATAACAAATCCAAACATTGGACTGAAAGTAGTGACGAACTCAACTGGTACAGTTCATTATAGAATAAATAGTGCAGAAACGTAGACATGCTTTCAAGTTCAACAGTTAATTTCAATATAGTAAGATAGATCAAATACGAATGGTATGAAGAATATAACTCCTCTACTTCAATATGCCAATGCACATGCTATATGTGATGCACCATGCGGACAACCTCATGTGCTCACACTCTCAAATACTAAATCAGTCAGTACTTTATATGGACAATCTGACCCAGGGAAGATCCATCCCATAGTATATAAATCAACTGACCATCGGTCACTCAGTACTTATTAGGGCCAATCTCGCCCGTGGGAAAGATCCACCCCCAGTTATATAAATATTTCGAAAAAGATCCATTTCCAGGGAAGATCCGTCCCTCAATATAATCTACCACGCTCACTGGGGGTGTGTGCAGACTCCGGAAGGGCTCCTTCAGCCAAGCACTATCATAAATTAGTAATACCCGTTGCGGCGTGCAGCCCGATCCCATAAATATCACTCATAATCAGGCCCTCGGCCTCACTCAGTCGTCAATGTCATGAAACTAGCCCGAAAATAATGATATGATGTATCAATAAATAACAACAGAAACTGAGATATGATATGAAATGATCGAATATGATTGCGTGTGAAGTATTAATGAAATCAGTAAGATAACAACAAATAATAGCCACTATGGGTCCCAAAAGTATCGGCATATAGCCTACACATGATCCTAGCATTATTAACAACTTAATTACTTTATCACATGATGAAAACACGGACATCAACAAGATAAGTCCACTATACAGTGCCATCAACAAGATAAGTCCACTGACGATGCACGCCTGCACGTCTGTCACCTGGCATTGTAATCTTTGCGAACATATCCGTCTCATGTCTTTTGACAGTGCTATTAATGAGGTTGGGATAAGGCTCTAGTGGTATAAGTGATACCGAATGTGATGACCCAAAAGGTCATCCCGTGTAATTTTAGCTAAATATGTGTCCCGAGGCAATGAAAGCCTCTTTTTATCTCACCTCGACATGTGTGCATAGCCCGGGCGCGTAGCCAAGAAAGCTGTTATGTGGAAAAGTGTTAAGATGATGATTTTATAATAATTATTTGAATAAAGTTGACTTTGATCAACATTTTTGATAAACGGACCCGGACCCGTGATTTCACGGTCCCGAAGGGTCCGTATGAAAATATGGGACTTGGGCGTATGTCAGGAATCGAATTCCGAGGTCCCGAGTCCGAGAAATGAATTTTTCAAAGAAAATTGTTTTCTGAAAAATATACAGGTTTTTGAAAATGAGATTTGATGTGAAACTTGTGATATCGGGCCCATATTATGGTTCTGGAGCCTGTAACAGGTTCAATATGTCTTATATGTGTGATCTGTGAATTTTGGTGGGAAACGGACTTAGCTTGACGTGATTCGGATCGAAAATGGAAAATTTAGAAGTTTAAAGGAATTTCATTGATTTTGAGGTTTAATTCGATGTTTATGATGTTATTTTTGTGTTTTGGTTACTTGAATAAGTCTGTAGGATATACTTGAGGTTGTGTGTATATTTAGTTTTGAGCCCCGAGGACTCAGGTGAGTTTCGGGTCGGTGTTGGGGGTGTAAAAACATAGACAAATCTGGTGTCTCAGCCTGTTTCTGGTGTCTGATGTCGAGTACTATGCGATCGCGTAGCACCCTTCGCGATCGCATAGTGCAGTGTTAAGGAAAGGATTTTGTTATACTATGCGATCACATAGCATGTTCCGCGATCGCATAGTGTACTAGGCAGGCTGGGGGGCTGGGGGTAAGATGTTCAGTGCGATCGCGTTTCTTAGTCTGCGATCGCGTAGGGTGAGGTTAGTGGCTCAGTGCGATCACACATGCTTCTTCGCGATCGTGGAGCTTTAGAAATCAGTCCTCTATGCGATTGCAATTCCTTCTTCGCGATCGCATAGACCAAAATTGCCCAGTTATTTCTAAGTCTAAAAACAGAACACTTATACGGGAATTTAGCCATTTTTCATAAACTCCTTCTTCTCCACACCTCATAGGTGATTTTTGAAGAACTTCTTCACCATAACCTCTTAGGTAAGTAATCTTTGGCTCGTTTTCTTCCATTTTTGTCAACACCCATTAAATTCTAGGCCTAAAAATATGAAATCAAAGGTAGAAATTGGGGTTTTGGGTAGAGTTAGGGATTTTTGAATATTTGGGGATTTGACCTCATTTTGGGGTCGGATTTCAAAAAAAATTGTATATTCGGGTTCTTGGGTGATCGGGTTTTGGTCCGAACCTCGTGTTTCGACCAAGCAGGGCCGGGGTCATTTTTTGGATTTTTGGGAAGAATATTGGGAATTCTATAATTAAGCTTGTGAATTGAATTGTTTAGCATTTATTGATATTATTGAGTCGATTATGTATAGTTACAATTGTTTCAGAGTCGGGTTCGAAACGAAAAGCGGTGCTAGAGGCTTGATTTGTATTCTTGGAGTCGAGGTAAGTGTTTGGTCTAACCTTAGCTTGAGGGAATATGTACTGAGTCCTAATTGCTATGTGTTTATTCCATGTTCAACGTATAGGTGAGGTGAAGAGTACCTATATGTTGTTGTCGAGCATGACCGTGGGTCAGATATTTGCAATTTTATGATATTTATGGATTTTACTGTGTTTACAGGTTTGGTATCCATTCGTTATCTATTCATTTGATGGAAATTCTTGTTTATGAGTATTTTTGAGTAGTTTATCGATTGGGGAAATTTATGTTGGATTATATACTTGTGTAGGATTGGTTATAGTTGTGTCCCTTGCTGGGACGAGATTATTCTTGTTGATTATTCCGTGCATTTAAGGTTTGTTATTGTTGATTTCATGCCAACTGTTGTTTTTATATTGTTTATGCACGAGGGGACATTTTGTGTTGAGTTTTTGTGAGGTTATGAACGATGGGACATTCCGTTCCGAGTGTTTATTTATTTATTGCACGAGGGGACATTCCGTACCAAGTGATTGTGAGGTTATGCACAAGGGGACATTCTGTGCCGAGTGTTTATTTATTTATTTATGCATGAGGGGACATTCCGTGCCGAGTGTTTTTGGTGAGGTTATAGCACGAGGGGACATGCCGTGCCGTTTCCGTTTATTTACTTGTTCAGAGTTGTTAATTCCTGCTGCTATTTATACATTTCAATTGTTATCATATTATGTCATTTAAGTGAATTGTTGCCCTTTTTCCCCAGCATGTTAGCTCTATTTTTGTTCTTATTTGTTATTTCTTGCCATTACTTCTTTATTACATTATTGAACTGTACAGGTATTCGTTATGTCGTGTCCTAGCCTCGTCACTACTTCACCGAGGTTAGGCTCGGCACTTACTCAGTACATGGGGTACGTTGTACGAATGCTACACCTGCACTTCTTTATGTTATGCAGATTACGGAGCCGGATCTAGTAGACATTGAGCGAGGGAGTATCCTTCAGTCCACGGTGACACCGAGGTAGTCCTGTAGGCGTCCGCAGGCCTTGGAATCACCGTCTATTTCTTTCCTTCTATCTTATCTTGTATTTCGAGACAGCTACACTTGTTTATTTCAGACTCATATTTTTAGTAAATCTTAGACTGTCCGTGAAATTGTGATACCAGTTCTGGGGGTGTATTTAAGGAAATTTTGTAAGATTTATTATTTAAGTTGTTGAATTACTTATCTTCCGCATTTCTAATTATAACTGTTCTAGTTTACCACTGTTATTTCAATTGTCTATAATAAAGAAATAAAGGTAATAATCGGAACATTGGCTTGTCTAGCGGGTTCAATGTTAGACGCCATCACGACCTGAAGGTGGGATTCGGGTCGTGACAAGTTGGTATCAAAGCACTAGGTTGCCTAGGTCTCACAATTCACAGACAAATTTGGTAGAGTCTAAGGGATCGGTACGAAGATGTCTGTACTTATCCCCCAAAGGCTGCAAAGTTAGGAATAACTTTACATTTCTTCTTCTCTGTCGTGCGGTTTTAATTCTAAATGCTAACTGATTTTATATTCTACTCTCTCGCAGATGGAGAGAATGCGTGCTTCCTCATCTATCGATCAGCAGCCCGATCCTCCTGTTGCAGCTCCTACGAGGGGCCGAGGACGAGGCCGAGGTCGTGCTAGAGGCCGAGGTAGAGCCAGGGCTTAGCCCAAAGCAGTGGCCCCTGTAGAGGACCCACAGGTAGACTTTGCCGGTGAGGTTCCTTCTCAGACGGTTCCGGTCGGACCAGCTCCGGTCCCAGAGGGGTTCATTGCCACCCCGATTCTTCAGGATGCTCTGGTTCGCTTAGTGGGCCTTATGAAGAGCGTGGCTCAGGCTGGTCTTCTTCCTACAGCTCCAGCTGTCTCTCAGGCTGGGGGAGGGACCCAAACTCCTGTTACCCGCACACCAGAGCAGCTAGTTCCTCAGTTCCAGAATCTAGTACCTCGGACAGCTGGAGTAGCTCAGCCAGGGATTGTGGCACCGATAGTTGAGGGGGCAGCCATGTATGCTGATGCTTTGTGGAGATTGGATCAGTTCACCAAGATATTTCCTACTACATTTAATGGTGCACCATCAGAGGATCCCCAGGATTACTTGGACAGTTGCTATGAGGTTCTTCGGAACATGGGTATCATGGAGTCCAATGGAGTTGATTTTGCTACATTCCGTCTTTCTGGTACCGCCAAGACTTGGTGGATGGACTACAGTTTGACTAGACCAGCTGGGTCTTCGCCTTTGACTTGGGCTCAGTTCTCCGAGTTATTCTTGGGGAAGTTTCTTCAAGTTACTCAGAGGGAGGATCTTCGGAGGCAGTTTGAGGCCCTCCAGCAGGGATCTATGACTGTTACACAGTATGGGACCGGGTTCATTACTTTAGCCCGACATGCTATCATGATACTCCCCACTGATCGCGAGAGGGTGAGGAGGTTTATTGAGGGTCTAGCTCAGCCTATTAGGCTCTAGATAGCCAGAGAGACAGGTACCGATATTTCATTTTAGGAGGCGCCAATGTGGCCAGACGGATTGAGATGGTCTTATCATAGGGCAGCGGTTAGTGGTCTGACAAGAGGCCTCATCATTCTGGCTGATTCATTAGTGCCTCATCTGGAGGCAGAGATTATTTTGGCAGAGGTCATCCTCCTAGACCATTCCAGTCATCACTCCAGGTATCCCGCATTGCACCACCAACTCCTATCAGTGCACCGACGCTATAGAGCTTCCAGAGTGGTTATTCTGGTCGTCAGGGACAGTTTTAGGGACAACATTCTCAGCAGCCGAGGTCTTTCTTCACTTGTGGTTGTGTGGGGCACATTTCCAGGTTCTTCCCTCGAGGTCCTGGTGGTTCTCAGTATCAGGGTTCCCATGCTATGGTTCTCGCATGAGGTGCACCCCCACCCCCTCCGCCAGCTAGGGGTGGAGGTCCAGGTGCCAGAGGTGGAGGCCAGATAGTTAGAGGTGGAGGACAGGCCATGAGAGGTAGAGGTCGGCCCGTAGGGGGTAGACCCAGAGATGTTCAGGTTGGAGGGGCTCTGTCCCGATGCTATTCTATTCCTGCCAGGCCTGAGGCTGAGGCCTCTGATGCAGTCATTACAGGTATGGTTTCAGTTTGCAGCAGAGATGCTTCGATTTTATTTGATCCGGGTTCGACATTCTCCTATGTGCCTTCATATTTTACCCCTTATCTGAGCATGCCCCGTGATTCACTGAGTACTTCTGTATATGTGTCTACACCGATGGGTGATTCTATTGTGGTAGGTCGAGTCTACTGTTCATGCTTATTGGTTATTGGTGGTCTGGAGACTCAGGTAGATCTTTTGCTTCTTGATATGGTTGACTTTGATGTTATATTGGGGATGAATTGGTTATCTCCCTATCATGCTATTCTGGACTATCACGCCAAGACAATGACCTTGGCCTTTCAGGAGTACCTTGTTTGGAGTGGAGAGGGACTCCTAGTCATTCTTCCGGTAGAGTTATTTCATATATGAAGGCTCGGCGCATGGTCGAGAAGGGTTGTTTGGAATATTTGGCCTATGTTCGTTATTTTAGTGCTGAGGTTCCTTCTATGGAGTCTGTGCCCGTGGTTAGTGAGTTTCCATAGGTTTTCCCTGCTGACCTGCCGGGTATGCCACCCGACAGGGATATTGACTTTTGTATTAAGGTGTCTCCGGGCACTCAGCCTATTTCTACCCCGCTGTATCATATGGCCCTGCCAGAGTTGAAGGATTTGAAGGATCAGTTGTAGGATTTGTTGGATAAAGGCTTCATCAGACCTAATGTTTCTCCTTGGGGTGCCCCAGTGTTGTTTGTCAAGAAGAAAGATGGCTCAATGAGGATGTGTATTGACTACCGGCAGTTGAACAAGGTTACTGTTAAGAATAAGTATCCTTTACCGAGGATTGATGATTTATTTGACCAGCTTCAGGGTGCTACAGTGTTTTTCAAGATTGACTTGAGATCTGGTTACCATCAACTGAGGATTAAGGCATCTGATATCCCTAAGACAACCTTTCGCACTCGGTATGGGCATTATGAGTTCTTGGTGATGTCTTTTGGGTTGACAAATTCCCCCGCTGCTTTTATGGAGTTGATGAACCGAGTGTTCAGGCCCTATTTGGATTCGTTCGTTATAGTCTTCATTGATGATATTTTGATTTACTCCCGTAGCCGAGAGGAGCATGAGCAGCACCTTTAAGTCGTCCTCCAGACTCTGAAGGACAGTCAGTTGTATGCCAAATTTTCCAAGTGTGAGTTAGGTTGCATTTCTAGGCCATGTGGTATCATCAGAGGGTATTCAGGTACATCCCAAGAAGACACTACTATAAACTGGAGCTATGGCAACGCTTTTTATTGCTACGGATCCGTAACCGTTACGATAGGTGTTCTATTTCTACGGTTATAACCGTTACAAATAAGTATTGGATCTACTGGGACACTTAGAAATGGAACCGTTGCAATAGTCTCAATAACCATACCGTTAGATATATATATGGCAACAGTTTGTGTAACCATAGAAATAGATATATCTATCGGAACAGTGGGACGTACTGTTACAGTCATTTTGTTCTCTCCTTATTTTACACCCAAAATTTTATACCCACTAAAATTAGGTGGGGCCCACAATCTGATTATTATTATTTTTTAATTTTGTATCTAGTTTTCATCGAAAATATATATATCTAAACCCCTACTTCCTAATTCTTTACCATCAAAAAAATCCCTAATTCCCTAATTCTCTGCTTCCCGTCGTTCTTTTCCTCATCTTCGATCAGAATAGTGATTCAATTTTTATGGCCCCTTAACTCCAGAAATAACATCCACCAAATGAAGTAGATAAAGCTTCAGGAACAGTGCGTAAAACAACCCTTACGGCCGCCTAACTCTCTCTCTCTCTCTACTGTGTTGTCACCGGATTTGGTCATCGGCCTGTGGCGACTGCTCGTCACCTTCATTCCTTATTATTATTCTTCCTTTTTGAGTAGATATAGATCTAAGGAAAGACAAGACCAGACACCTCCCTTTACCAAGAATCGAACACCCACGACAGCCACTATACCACCGAAAAGCGGCCACCCAAAGCTCCATCTTCAACGCCAGCGACCCAATACCTCTTCATAGCTTTGTTGGAATCTGAAGAGGTGTTTTTGAGGTCGAGCTTGAGTTTTTCGGGTTCCAGTTCGTTGGTCTGTCAAGGTCCTTCATCCGTCAAGGTCCATTCTCTATCTTCAACCCTAAATTCGTCATCTTTTTTGTCACGAAATCAGCTCCAATTGTTGCATTTCCTCTAGCAGGTAACGTTCTTTCTCTCACTAAAAGGTTTCACTCTCTGTCTACAACATGCATTTTGATGGTCTTAAAATTGGAGGTCGTGACAATAAATTTCACTTTTTTTTGCATAGTCCTAATTTTATTTCACTTTGTGCTGCTTAAATGTATCAAATTATAGAGATTTTTTTCACTTGTTTGACGATTTGAGAGGTTCTCTTTATTTTGGTTTATCAATTTAGTGTAGATTTTGAGTTTTTAATGGATCTCTGTGTGTGTTTGTTCGAAATGGATTTTGAGAAATTTCTGGGGTGAATTCCATTTATACATATGAATTGCAACACCCACCTAGTACAACTTTAGAAGATAGGTATTATCTTTGTTAGATTCTAAAGACTCGGCATGCTCCCAAAGTTTCTGTTAATCAATATCTTATCACGTTTTCTTAAAGAAGTGAAAACTGATGTTCTGTTGAATAGCTGAACTCTGAGTAATACTAATGTTTTTGGCTTTAGTAATACCTCTGCTCTCTCTATCTCCTCTCCTCTCTTTTCTCGAGTCTTGTAAAGAGTAGATACTAACTTTTGGCATCTGCATATAGTTTATATAAAACTAAACACTGATGCAAAGACTTTTATGGAGTTTATTGATGTGTTTTTTCTTTTGGGATATGATTATATAAGTTTCTAGCCTTTTTAATGTAAATTTCTTACCTTTTTGGTTAGCTAAAGTATTACAAGGTGACTGAAGCTTTTAAGAGGATCTTACTGTATATTTTGTTAAAATTGTATGGCACATGATGTCATTATTGACAAATCTGCTAGTAGTTCCCCTAGTGCTTACTAAGTTTTCAGTTAGTATTAGATTTCTTTGATCTAATGGTTCAACTATGACTCCGAATCTTGATCTTATTTTTCCTCAATGATGTTATGACCTTCTTGTTTATTACTGTTAGGATGTTAGAAGTTAATTTATCTAAGGTAGCATCTGTAATGCTTCTAAATGTCCGAAATATACCTTCTTGGGTGCTATAGTTATGGCAAGATAACTATAGAACCATAAACTGTTGCCTTAGCCAAAGAATATGTGCATGCCACCATAAGGTTCCTCTTTGTCCTGTTATATTGAAGTAAACTGGGCGGAGCTAGATGAGCGGAAGGGGTTCATTCAAACCTACTTCGCTATATACCAGATTAAATTTTTTATGTATATATAGTAAATGTCTAACCACCTTGCTAAACTTATACTTGCAGCACTAATAGTCAAGGCATATTCTGGCTTCAGACCTCCAGTGCTTGGCCTTTTCAAAACCATTGGCATAATTCTCAAAATATTCAATAGTTAGGTCAATTTCTTGTTGAGTATTCATGACAAAAGGCCACAATTGTGCAACTGGTTCACCCAATGGTTCCCCACCCACTAATATAAACCTTAGTGGCTTTGTGGATTTGTTGCATGCCTCAAGTCCATCACCAGAGACACTTAGAAGAAGTAAATGATGTGCTGATGTGGGTGATGTTCTTGAGTCAAAAATGCCCTCTCCTTCTAATACATACACAAATGAATTATATGACTTTGGAATTGGTTGTTGTAAATGCGCTCCTGGATTAAGAGTGAAATCCAAATACATTGTGGAAGTCCTTGTGTATATGGCTGATTTTTTTCCTAGTGCTTCCCCTGCTATAATTCTCATTGTTATCCCATCTTTTGTTGCTTCTGCTATGTTCTCGTTTGATATCTCTTGGTACCTTGGTTGTATCCATTTATACACAAGTACAGTTTATGTCATCGAATTCAGAATTTAAATTTTGATGAGTTCAACCTTAAATAATAGATTCTGTATTTAAAAATGGTGGTAGCAATATAATATATAGAAACTGTAATAGAGGGACATATAACTTAGCATTGTGTACTTGTTTGGTGTTTGTACATTGTCTTAAATTTCATTCCCTACCTGCACTACTCTGTTTCTACATATCTTAAGTTTTCTTTCTTTGTTTTAGTTACTCTGCTTCCATAATTGAGTCTTCCTTTGTATAGTTAGCTTATCACCCACTAGTTCCTAAAATTGAAAAATATCCAACCTGATTTCGTTATAGCAGATATTTATGCTCATGCATTTCCCTCAATTTGGCATATTCCTTTAGATGAGGTCCATTGGAAACGGCCACTCTACCTTCAACGTTTAATGCCAAATGTATCATTCAAAAATTTATGCTAATCTGACCTTTCTTACCTTGAATACTAATTTCGGTGATTTGAATATATTATATAGGATATCCATGAATTATGGTGATAAAAGTTGGACGAATCTCCTTAGATGGATGGATGAGTATATAGGTGGAGTGAATAATTTTCTTTATAAGGCATTTGAACGAGCCGCCCAAGGAAATGAAATATTACGCCCTTGCAAAAAGTGCAAATCGCTATTGGTATTATAGAAATGTTGTGGAGGATCATTTGGTTGTTCATGGGTTTGTTGATGGTTATACCAAATGGGTTTTCCATGGGGAGCGATTTTCCTCGAGAAATACACCTTCTCCAAGCTTTGTTTATATAACATCAATGCTCATCAACAACCCTTTGAGTCGACAAAAACTATGACGACCCAACAGGTTGTTTTGAGAACTAGCCTTTAATTCTATGCTCCGTGACTTCTCATCGCTCCATTTGATGATATATGACTTGCGTACGTGGTCTGTATTATTTTTTGAAAAGCCTTTATGCGATATTTTAAAGAAAAGGTAGTTTTTGACTTAAAATAAGGTTTGGGTTTACCACGATCAACTTTCTTAGTAAACGACCTCAAATCGGTATTTTGACGATTCTCCTAGGTTCGTATGGTATTTGTGGACTTGTACGCACGTTTGGTTGGGGTCTCAGGTGGCCCTTTGGCGCATTATGTGAAAAATTGGAAAATGAGTTCAATGTTGAAATTTTTAGTTTTGATATCGTTTCTTGATAATTTTTTTTATTTTGATGATTTGAGTGAGCGGGCGAGCGAATTTATATGATGTTATCACACTTGTGTGCATTTTCGGATTGGAACCTGAGGGGCTCAATTAAGTTTTTGATGTGTTTTAGAAGGTCTTGAACTGCTGATGCTCTTTCTGGTGTTTCAGGTCTGCAGGTCATGCAATTGCGATGACCTGTTCGAAATTGCGAGTCTCGCTTTTGCGAATTCGGTCTTACAAATGCGATATATGGAGAGGGGCTGTTGGATTCGCAAATGCGACTAGGGGGAGGTTCGCAAATGCGAATATATGTGTCGCTTTTGCGACCACTGATGGCTGGGACACTGATTGCTTTTGCGATGAGTGGTTCGTTTTTGTGATGGTCACAACTACGAACAAGAGTTTACAATTGCAACATTTTCAGCTGGGTAAAAGTTGGGAAAAATGAGACTTAGCTCATTTTACACCATTTCTCAACCCTAGACTCCATAAAGACGATTTCTTGAGAGCTTTTTCTTCCCAAATTCATTGGTAAGCATCTTTAACTAATTTTCAATCAAATTTCAACTACTTTTCATATATTTTAAACATCAAATCTACAATTAGGTGTTCCCTATGGTACCAGGCGTCTTTCAGTTTGGGCGAGGAGCCAAGAATCCCGCTACTCACGCTCTAGAGCATATGGCTCACGGATATCAAACTCTAGCAATTTTGCAGGAAGGGACCCGCAATGTTGTCCGGGGGGGTGAAGAGGTTGGAAAGGTATACTGTCATGATCCCAAAATTCACTAGTCGTGATGGCACCTAACCCAACCCGCTAGGTAAGCCAACTAGTAACTATCCATTCCAATGATATTAACAAGACAATAAAGTAAAGAAATTATCTCACTTTTATACAATTCCCAAGGACTGGTAGTACGAATCATGAGCTTCTAATAATAGAGTTTACAAACAACAACAACAACAACAACAACCCAGTATAATCCCACAAGTGGGGTCTGGGGAGGGTAGTGTGTACGCAGACCTTACCCCTACCCTAGGGTAGAGAGGCTGTTTCCAAAACTGAAATGAAATAAATGCATAGTTTTTTTGAAAAGTACATAAACAGAGTTTTATAGATCTAAAGCTACCACGAACAAGGAGCAGCTTCAACGGGAATGCAGGTACATCAATCCAGCTCCCATCGAACGCAGCAGCATCAACAGCCAACATCTGTATGCAAGGTGCAGAAATGTAATATGAGTACAACCAACCCCATGTACTCAGTAGGTAACATACTTAACCTTAGGTTGAAAGTAGTGACGAGCTAACACAAGGTCGGGTTCAATACCAAAATCCCACAACAGTTCATAACATCACAAATACAAGTATAAAAGAGGTATCTCAGAAGTAAAAATGCTCAGCTTGTTCACAGTTTTAGAAAATGGGCATGCTTTTCAAGTATCTCAATGAAAACCCAAATATTTTACCAAAAATGCCAAAAATACGAGTAAATTTGAAAACTGTAATTTTTCCAAATATTCTTTCCACAATAAATAAGATGTTTCATCTTCTTTCCAGATAACAAGTGAAAAATACCTCTCTATGCCCACATATCAATGTGTGTAAAAAGTCATGAATGACGTGATACTATATAATGAGGAAATATGCATCTCTATACCTGTATGTCATGTGTGCATGCAAATTCCATGTACCTCGGAGATGAATCATGTACTCACACTCTCAGAGTACTCAATCTCACTGTCTCACATCCTCTCTCACTATGCTTAATGCTCAGCACACTCAATCACTCAGCGTTGTATAATAACCGATGCTGCGTGCAGCCTGATCCACACACACACATATATATAGTCCGAGTGCAACGCTGTATACATATATATATTCGACTGCGCCCATTGGGGCTGTACAGACTCCGGAGGGGCTCCTTCAGCCCAAGCACTATATTACTGCGACGTGCAACCCGATCCCATAAAATATAATCAAAATATCAATGCGGCGTGCAGCTCGACCCATAAAATATAATCAATATATTGCTGTAGCGTGCAGCCCGGCCCATAGGGTATAATATAATATGTTGCGGCGTGCAACCCGAGCCATAAGGTATAATATAATATGCTGCGGCGTGCAGCCCGATCCCAAAATTTCACTCTCACTCAGTCATCACTCTCTCCAGTCTCACTCGCGGGCTCACAATGTCATGAAATCTAGCCCGACAACAATGATATGATGTATCAATAAAAATAACTAAGACTGAGATATGATATGAATGCATGAATATGACTGAGTACAAAATATCAATGAAATCAGTGAGATGACAACAAGAAACAACCATTGTGGGTCCTCACAACATCAACATGAAGCCTAAACATGATATTTAGCATGATTGACATCTCAATTACTCTATCGCATGGTGAAAACACAATTATCAACAAACTAGGGCCACTATACAGTGCCATGGAAGCAACAATGTCCCAATTCATATGGTGCGCGCCCACACTCCCATCACCTAGCACGCGTGTCACCTCAATACCAATCACATAACACGTATTGCAGGGTTTTTACCTTCAGCACTAAGTTTAGAAGAGTTACTTACCTCGAACAAGCCAATATCAATGCCCAGCAAGCCAAACGATGCTCCAAAAATGCCATTCCGCGCGTATCGACCTCTGAACGGCTCGACACTAGCCAAAAACAACTCAAATACATCAAATAATGCCAAATGAAACAAACCCAATCGATAAAAGTCAAATATTTAATCAAATTCACAAAATCTGATAACCCATTCAATTACGAGTCCAACCATGCTAATTTCACTCAAATCCGACTCCGAATCGATGTTCAAAACTCAAAATTCGCTTTACAAAATTTTAGACAAAACCCTCAAATTTTACGTTGAAATCATCAAGGCAAGGATAGGGGTCCAGACCTATGTATTCAACAGAATTAATCCATCAGTTTCCAGCAGCAGAAGCTCACATGCTGCAGCAACAATCCAAGAAGCCATAAGCCACCTGCAAACCCTGCAATTTCCAAGCTTTCTTGGATGATGGTAGCAGGAAAATGTTCACTCTTTTTTGTTAGAAGGTTAAGGTAGAATCAGCATATATGGCCACCTACTGGGACTTTTTTGTTAACTTTCTTCAACTAGGCTTTTTGTGGTCTCACTGTCAAAGCAAAGTTGAAGAACGTTTGGACCATGATCTTTTTTTGTCATACTCCATAGAAAGTTTCCACTCTTTAAAAGATGTAGATCTTGTTGTATATGGAAGATGCACTTCCAACTAATGTGTTTAGTAGAGTTAGGATCAATTGTGTTTTGTATAGTCGACCTAGGTTTCCTTCACCATATTTTTGTATACCCAGTAGTCTATCAATGTTGGATAGGCAACTGGAGTTTCTCCATAGGTCTAACTTCATATAGAATTTTAGGTTCGTTTGGTTGTCATTTTTTGGATGATCAAGCGTACAACAATCTTTTGGGAGGTAAGGTTTAAGTACCCCCTCCATTGTTGTGCTTTAATTTATATTTATGAAAATTAACCTAGGCACAAGGCCTAGTGGACTTTGTTAAAAAAAAAAAAATTCATCAATCAAATGCCAAAATAGAAGATGAATTC
The DNA here is from genome assembly GCA_005239505.1 of Nicotiana paniculata. Lineage (NCBI taxonomy): Eukaryota > Viridiplantae > Streptophyta > Magnoliopsida > Solanales > Solanaceae > Nicotiana > Nicotiana paniculata. The sequence goes on from ML365103.1 coordinate 21,741, forward strand.
ATGAAATATAACCAAAATCGAGTATAGAACACTTACCCCAATCCATATGGTAAAAATCGCCTCCAAAAAGTACCAAATCCAAGCTCCCCAACTCAAAATATGACCAAATAAACAAACTTTCGATATTAAGTATTTTTGCCCAGCTGTTCTGCCTCATTTTGCGGTCCAAACAATCCCGAAACTTGATTTTTATGCCTCCAATATATTCCTTGTGAAATTTCAGTCAAATTAGGCTTTTGAATCACTCCATTCGACCTTATAATGAAGGAGATATGTTGGTTTCAATATTTTGAAATAGTGCAGATTTTTAAATACGAAGTCAGTGGCAATTTCGTAATTAATCTAAAAAATCTGGCGACCCAATTCTTAGTAAAATGATCATAAAATCCTCATACGATGTCCAAATTTGACGAATCTTTTTTACATGAATCAGTAATTACGATAGATCTAATAATTCAATCAAAACAGAAATCGGAGCTCATTATTTCAATGCGGTACCATTTATGCTTGAAGAAATGATATCGAAACATAAGAAAAACGAGTGCAACACAACCCAAACCTATGCGAAACTCACCCGCACCCCTCGGGACCCCGTACAAACATACCAACAAGTCACATAACATAACAGAGACTTACTCGAGGCCTCAAATCACGCATAACAACATTGAAACGATGAAACACACCTCAAATCAAACTTAATGATCTATCGAACTTTCGACTTCCAAAAACTCGCGCCGAAACATATCAAAACAACTCGGAATGAACTCAAATTTTGTACACAAGTCCTAATATATCACACGGAGCAACTCGTACCCCTAAACTACCGAGCGAAGTGCAAATGCTCAAAACGACCGATCAGGTCGTTACATTTACCAAGTTGTTTCCTACCTGCTTTGGTGGTACACCTTCTGAGGACCCCCCAGGATTTCTTGGACCGTTGCCATGAGGTAATTATGTTTCTCCTTTTTTTTTGAATTTTTTTTACTTTTTTTGATAGTGTACTATTCACTGCTACAGTAACTTTCTTTTTTACTTTTTTTGCTCATTTGTTCAAGAAATCCTCAAGATTTATCAAGAACGGGATATTGATACAACCGCTCTGATACCACTTGATAACTCAAAGGTTGGAAGATCCAAGAACTTAAAGAAAATAAGTTTAAGAAATGCGGAAGCAGTAAAGAAATTCAATTGAATTAAGAAAAGCAAGAAAAATAAACTAGATATGTGGAAATTCAAGGAAAGGTCCAAGAGCCCCTAGATTATGTTAATCTAGAATTTGACAAGATCCTAATGACAACAAGTTGGTTACGAAATCGATTGCCTTCACTAGAGATAAGCTAATCAAGAACTAGATTCGGATCTTGACTTCTAGTTTGAATAACTTACCACAACAACTAGTAAAACAAACTAGTCGCCTTCGAAGAATATCAAAAGAAACCAAAGATATCACAAGAAAGAAAATTATCTTATTACCTTAAGTTATGAACTAGTTAGGGTTTCAAGATAAATCTCAAAGTAAAGTTCATAAAGGTTCAAAAGAACTCACAATAATAATAATATTGATCTTCAATATTCTTCTCCATAATGAAAGACAAGCACCCCTTTATATAGTAGTAAAGAAGGAGCTAGTCAAGACTTCAACAACAAACAAACCCAGTATGTTCCCACCAGGTGGGGTCTGGGGAGGGTAGTCTGTACGCAGACCTTACCCCTATCTAACAGGTAGAGAGGTTGTTTCCAATAGACCCTCGAGTCAGGAAGGGTAATAAGAATAAGTGGAAATCAAGAAAGGAAGAAAGAGGGAAGAGAAAAGAAAAATGGAGAGATAAAGGATAAGTAATACCAAATACTAGCAACAAGGAATACAATACCAGAGGCGCACACAACCACATAACGTAATAAAAATCTAAGAGGCTACTCCCACTGTGTCTCGGATAACTTAATTCTTAATCTTATCTCTCCCGGTACACCCACACATCCATCTCAACATCCTCATCTCTGCTAATTTCATCTTCAGCACGTGGGAGTTCTTGACTAGCCAACACTCGGCCCCATACAACAAAGCCGGTCGAACCACCACTCTATAAAAATTGCCCTTAAGTCTTGGCTGCACGTTCTTATCACATAAAACACCAGAAGCGAGCCTCCACTTCATCCATCCCGCTCCAATGCGATGTGTGACATCTTCTTCAATCTCCCTATTACCTTGGATAATAGACCCGAGATACTTAAAACTCGCTCTCTTGGGGATAACTTGAGCATCAAGCTTTACTTATACATTTGCTTCATGGGTCCGTCACAGAATTTACGCTCCAAGTATTCTATTTTTTTTCTACTTGATTTGAAACCTTTAGACTCCAAGGTCCGTCTCCTAACCTCCAACTCGCGTTAACTCCGCTTTGCGTCTCGTAAATCAACACTATATCATCGGGAAATAGCATGCACCAAGCAGTTTAGTTCCCAACTTTGCCCAATGAACTTCCCATAAGTGACTAAAAAAATTAGCAACCCTATCACTAACGATAGTTTTAGGTAGGCCATGTAATTTAACCACTTCCTTCACAAATAAATCAACCACATGTAATGCATCATTAGTCTTCAAGCATAGAATAAAACGAGCCATTTTTGAAAATCTATCTACCACCACAAATATACTATCCTTACCATACTTAGTTCTAGGAAGTCCTAACACAAAATACATAGAAATATCAATCCAAGGAGAGGTAGGGACATGTAAAGGAGTACAAAGACCATGTGGTAACACTTTTGATTTGGCTAGTTTACATTCAAGACTTTGAAAGCACACTTTTTCAACATCCTTTCGCATGCCAGGCCAAAAAAAATGTTCATCAAGTATATGCAAAGTTTTAGGCACTCTAAAGTGTCCCATGAGTCCCCCACAATGTGCTTCCCTAACAACTAATTCACGCAAAGAGCAATTAGGAATACACAATTTATTTTCCTTAAAAAGGAACCCCTCTTCAATATTGAACCTCTCAGAAGGACCCAACTTACATTCTTCAAAAGCCTTGGAAAAATAAAATCATTAGAATAAAGTCCCTTGATTTGATCAAAATCCATCAATTTAGAAGAAAGAGAAGAAACCAAGACATACCTTCTTGAAAGTGCATCAACAACCACATTCTTTTTTTATTGCTTGCAAGCAATCCCATATGGGAATGTTTTTGTCAAGACCCAAACCGATGGGCCGCGATGGACACCCGGTACCTTACTCAACCGAGTACCAACGTAATGTATATTTCGTATCATACTATCATAGGTAAATGAGACGGAAAGGCTGATGTGAGATATATAATGAAACATGAGGGAATACTCGACATAGGATGATCCAACATGTAATACAAACTTATACATATGACATACGGTCCTATGAGACCAAATGATCACCCATACACTGAACATAGGACGATAAGGCCATACAATCTTTCATATACACGACATATGTCCACATGCCTCTAAGAGTACATAATTTTCATAAGGCTCGGGATAGGGCCCTACCATACCAACTAATACATATCCAAATTATACCGGCCAACTAGGCAACTTCGGAGCAAATGAAGCGCACCAACACCTTCCGCTAAGCTGATAGCCTACTTGGAGGACTCTCAACCTGTCTATCGGGACCTGTGGGCATGAAACGTAATATCCCCGGCCAAAAGGGATGTCAGTAAAAATAATATACCGAGTATGTGAGGAATGAAAATCAATAAATAATAGACATAAGAGAATCATGGAGTAAAAGACTCGACATGTAAATCTGAATAACTGTGTGAATCATTTAATATTTAAAATGTCATGCATATGCGTATAAATACCATTCCATGTATAGGTATATGTGTAGATGACTTCATCAAGCCTCCGAGGGCATCCCATCATATCATCTCGGCCACTGTGGGCAAAATCATCAACGTATACTAGATGATCAGGTGGTGGTGCATATATAACACTGTAACCTTTCACATATCCCATATACATACATACAACATACATAAATACATACATACACACACACACACACACACACACACACATATATATATATATATATATATAACGCCATCGGGTCATGAGTCAATGTACATGTATAAATGAATACAATGCATGAGAAGTACGTCAATAAAATCTCTCGGAACGTCATAAGACCATTATACCTTTGATTAATATCACGAAGTAAACTTTATCAACATATGTATTTTCTGATATCCATGAATAAATGATAGAATAATAGTACATATGGGGAATCAGGAACATAGGAACCTCTAGTATTTCTATGAATATAGTCATTTACGGAAATTGTGCATTTGTTTGTTTCGTTTGTATCGTATGGATCATGTCAAAAACAAAGAAGGGATAGACTTAACATACCTGAGCCGATTCTATTGACAATCCCTTTAACACACGTCAATTGCGACAACACGCAACGGTGGATTGAAGTAGGGGAAAATCCGTATGATATTCTTGAGAAATATTGTACAGTGCTCTCTTAGAATCGCAAATCTCACGCTTTGAAGTTTCAAGTGGATTTATTAAGCTCCATTGTTACTTTGAAAATCTTAGCATCCCACTTTAAAACTTATGAACAAAATTACTAATTAGGAAGGGGATGTTGTTTACTACAAGAAAGGAAATCAATAGGGTTGTACCATCTTTTGCCTTTTTGATAACATTCTTCAATCAAATGAGATAAAGGTTCTCATTTCTTTAAATGTTTACACCTTGCAAAGTGATTTAAGAGTCACTTAATGGATCATATGTGTCTGCCACGTTGGGGGAAATTTCTCACTCAATAATTATCCACTCACTTCCTTAATTAATTTGTTAATCTCCCATTAACCAATAATTACCCAATTAACCACATAATTAAGAATTATCTCAAATTACTTAAAATAGTGCTCACTTTTAACACACTTTATATACCTTACTATCATAGTCATGTGGTACCTTGTATGACATAAGCCCATAAATATCGGGTATTATAGCTTGGAGCGTATTTTATCCCAAATTGAAAACCTTTAACGGAACTCATTTTCTTTGATATGTTTACCCTTTCACCTTCACAAATTTACTTATCACTTTTTATAAATATCATAATACTTATAACCTCAAAATAATCTTATTCCCGAACATACGACGAAACTTTAACATACAAAAATGCAGTATGTAACATATCATTTCTGAGCTTCAATCAATTTACTTATGGCGTACTTTCACGTACGAAAATATGGGGTGTAACATCTTGGGGACACTGCATTTCATGCCCGTAGGTCCCGATAGATAGGTTGAGAGTCCTCCAAGTAGGCTATCAGCTCAGCAGAAGGTGTTGGTGCGTTCCATTTGCTCCGGAGTTGCCTATTTGGTCGGTATGATTTGGATATGTATTAGTTGGTATGGGGGAGGGGGCTGTCCCGACCCTTATGACAATTATGTACTCTTAAGTTTCGTAGACAGATATCATGTATATGAAAGATTTTATGGCCTTATTGGCCTATGTTCAGTGTACGGGTGATCATTTGGTCTCATAGGACCATATGTCATATGTATAAGTTTGTATTACATGTTGGATCATCCTATGTCGAGTATTCCCTCATGTTTCATTCTAGTTATCTCACAACAGCCTTTCCATCTCATTTACCTATGATATTATAATACGAAAGAAGCATTACATTGGTACTCAGTTGAGTAAGGTACCGGGTGCCCGTCGTGGACCATCGGTTTGGGTCGTGAAAAAAGTAGTATCAGAGCATTTCTGTCTTAGGGAGTCTACAAGCCGTGTCTAGTAGAGTCTTGTATATGCGTGTGTTGTACACCACACTTATAAGCAGGAGGCTACAGGACATATAGGACTGTCACTCTTTCTTCTTACTCTAGATCGTGTGGTAGAGCTCAGTCGTAGGAATTCAAATTCCTAAATTCTATTTTATTTGTGATATAACGATGCCTACATCCAGAAAGATGGTTGGTAAGAGATTGCATGTGGATGTGGAAGAGTTGAGTCAGAGGAACTTGATTTTGCATTCTCACGACCCCAAATCCTAAGCTGGCCGTGATGGAGCCTATCATGGAGCTAGGCTAGCCCACCATTTCAGATTATCAATATATTCCATAATTTCCCCAAAATTTAGCAGAATTTTTTAAAATATCAGAAAGAGATAAAACAAATACACATTTCCCCAAAACCTGGAGTCAACTGTCATGAGTATCTAAGACTGAAAATACAATGTACAACAATGTCTTGCTACAAGGAAAGTCTGAGGTACAAAAGACCAAAAGAAACTATAATTTGAGGGAAGGAAAGGAGGTGAGCTAGGGACGTTGAGCAGCTACCTCAATCCTCGGACAACTCCAAGCTCGTCCAGAAATCAACTAGCGAGATGGTCTGGTACCTGGATCTGCACACAGAGGTGCAGGGAGTAACGTGAGTACGCCAACTTAGTAAGTAATCAATGTAACTAAAAACTTGAGTGTAGTGACGAGCCATTTAAATCATATAAATCCATATAATCAATAACAGTGGAAATGAGCAAATCAAGTCAGAAATCTACAATTCTGAATATTTCATAAAACCCCGATTTTCATTTTAAAATCTCATATGAAAACTCTTATCCAACATTTATTATCAGAGGCTCAGTATAAGGAAAAGTGAAAATAACATTTTCATGGAATATAAGCCCCTCGGGCACAGTAACACTCAGAATAAAGCCTCTCGGGCAAGCCTCTTGGTCACTCGTGACTCCACTATCAGTATCTCATGCTCTCACTTAACACTCGTACTCAGAAAGTACCATGAACACACACAACTGCTGCGGTGGGCAGCCGCTCCACTACATTTATACATACATATATAGATTTATACTCCTGCGACGTCCAGCCCGATCCACATAATAGTCGACTGTGCTCACTGGGGTGTACAGACTTCTAGAGGGGCTCCTTCAGCCCAAGCGCTATATCTGTTGCGCGTGCAGCCCGATCCAATATGTATATTGTTGCGGCATCCAACCCGATCCATATATAACATATATTGTTGCGGACATCCCGATCCGTATATATATAATCTATATTGTTGCGGCGTGCAACCCAACCCACATATAATATATAACATATATATTGATGTGGCGTGCAGCCCGTCCCATAACTATCCTCACATACTCGGTGCTCGGCCTAACACATATATACTCCTCCAGCGTGCAGCCCGGTCCATAGCTATCCTGACATACTCGGCTCTCGGCCTGACTCAGTCACCCTTACAAGCCACTTGGCAATTTATCTCTACTTACGGGGCTTAGCCCCAAATACTTTTCATAGTTTTCAATAGTGTGATAACAGTGAAAATAACAGCAAGTAGGAAACATGACTGAGTTTACAATTTACTAACAGGATAGTGGTAAAATAGTGTAAGAGCACCCCTGAAGGTCTAAACAGATCGGCACAAGGCCCAAAACATGGCTCACATCCCATAAACAAGTATAAATTTCTAAAGTACAGGATGTCATAAGGTTTCAAATCGAATACGCGGCTATTTCGCTACGGAACAGACTAAGTCCCAATCCCTATCGGCGCACGCCCTCACGCTCGTCACCTAGCATATGCGTCACCTCATTTATCAACACAATAATAGATAACGGGGTGTCACACCCTCAGGTTTAGAGTTACAATCGGTACTTACCTCAAAACAGCCTAAAAGCTACTCCGCGATGCGCTTTCCCCTCAAATTGGCTCCCAATTTTTCCGAATGTAATCAAAACTGGATTATCATCATCAATTTACGCTAATGGAACAAAACCGAATCGAAAGATACAAATTTTAACACAATTCTCCAAAATTCGGCAAAAGACGAGCCCCTGCCCACGTTTCAAAATTTGTTAAAATTTACATTACTAGAATCCTCACCCTCCCACAATTCTATACATACCAAGAACACTAAAATCGGACCACAATTTCCCACTCAAATCCTCAAAAGAAAATCGCAAATTCCATGCACCTTCTTCCCAAATTTGGGTTTAGTTCCAACAATTTTCCGGGTAGAATTACTTAGAAAACGACATATAAACGAATTATGAAGTTGAAAACCTTACCTCCAAGTGATTCTCTTGATTTCCCTTTCAAATCCCTCTCAAATAGCTCTCAACTCGTTCAAAAATAGAGGAAAGAAATGAGCTAATCTCGCACAAATGGCCTTTAAAACATTCTGCCTAGCCATTTAATTTTCCTCAGTGCGATCGCATTCCGAGCGATGTGTTCACGATGCACAAACCAGCCCTCTCAATGTGTTTTTGTAAAAACACACGCGTTCACATAGACACCCATCCCCTCACGCGCCTCAGAACGCCCTATGCGATCGCGGACCTTACCCACGCGATCGAACTGCACACAGAACCCACTCTACGCGATCGCGGCCTCCACCCACATGATCACACTGCATAAAAACTCATGCTGCCCCAAAAAATCCTATGCGATCGCATTCTTACCGATGCAATCGCATAGGAGGACACCAGAACAGAACACCAGCAAAATTTGCAACTTCCACATCCAAACTTGATTCATTAACCTATCAAAACACACCTGAAGCCCTCGGGACCTCAACCAAACACACCAGCACACCCCATAGCATCATTCAAACTTAATCGGGCCTTCAGAACACCAAAAACAACACAAAAACACCAAAATTACATCAAATTCAAACCTATGAACTTTGAAACTTCTAAATTTCGCCAATGATGTCGAAACCAACCAAAACACATCCAGTTGACCTGAAAATTTGCACAGATACTCAAAATGACATTACAAACCTACTCCAACTATCGGAATTCCATTCTGACTCCGATAGCCTATTTTCCACTGCCGACCGGAAATCGCCAAAAATTAACTTTCGCCAATTCAAGCCTAATTCTACACCGGACATCAAAACTTCGTTACGAACACACTCTTAAGTCCCAAGTCACCTAACGAAGCTATCTGAACCATAAAATCCGCATTCTGAGGTCGTTTACCAATAAGTCAACTCTCAGTTTGACTTTTCAACTATTAGGCTAATATAAGAGACTAAGTGTCTCAATTCTCACCATGACCACTCCGAACCCGAACCAACTGACCCAACACAACATAAACAGGCTAAGCAACATATGATGAAGCAGAAACGGGGGAAACGGGTCTAATCTCACGGAACAACCGGCCGAGTTGTTACATGTATCATGCTTATGATGAGTAAATGTGAGGTCTTCAGCACATCATATGTGTACTAAGACATGTAATTTTCTTGATAATGAGCCTTAAGGAAAGAATATCTATCCACCTATATGGTAAAAAGCAACGAGAGAATCAGAAGGTACAAGTTTCAAAAAGTAAAAGAAGCAAGATGAAGAAGGGTACGAGGTACCCAGTTAGTGAAGATGATCATTATCTACAATTCAGGAAGAGAGATATAAGAATTTTGAGTTACCTTCAACAGTGACAGAGGTATGTACAATTGGCCACACCGAACTCAGTTATGCCCTATGAGAGCTAACATATATGGTTTAAGAGAAGGACAGGATATCAGGATCCGGCTGGGGTTAGAGTAACCCGAAATGATGGATGGATTATTTTCTTAGTATACATTTCCGAAGGATATTGCAAATGTGCTAGTAGATCTCCTTGTGAGACACCCAGATGGTGCACTCTAAAATATTACAACTAGATATGAGTACTACAAAGATAGGCACTAGAAGCCTTGAAGGGATAAATATTACCTTAGTGTGGCTCCCGTCCCTAGTAGAAAAAGAATGTTAGGCAAGCTGAAAAGCTAGTGGATGGAGAAAGGGGAGCTAAAAGCAAAATAATATCTTGCTGAAGTTCTCAGAATAAAGTGATAGACAAATATGTTAGCAAGAAAATACGAAGAGAGTTAATAAAATATTATGAGTAAGCTGTGATACATGGATGACAACTGTAGATGAAAAAGATGACAATATTACAGAGTCTATAGTCAAGTGAAGGAAAAGTTGAGAGGTGATAAGCCTTGAGACAACAAAAGAGTATAGGCCATAAATTCATATTCTCATTTTGAGAAATAAACTTGTGACTCTTACGTGATTACTAGAAGAAAAAGTTAGACCCCAGAGTAATAGAAAGCAGTATGGATTGGTGAACAAGATAAACTATACATGAATTAGGGACTGAGTGATTTGATAATGGTCGGCATCATGAGAATTTCAGTTTGCATTCCGGCGATAATAGAATGGACAACAGAAGAAGATTCATGAGAAATTCAGAGAATGGTCATTCAGGAATACGCTTCCCTAAAGCAAAAAATGTGAGCAATGTTAACCTTAAGGGACTATGTATGCTAGTTATACTAAGTGTCACTCTAATGAGTAAGAAATTTTGTTATCCTTGGTACAGAAGGATTACCGCAAGGTAAGTAAGGTTCATCGATGATGTGAAAAGACGCCAAAGATGACGAGGCAAAACATCTATAGGTAGATTGTCATAGCTCTAAATCTTAGTATTTCCCTAAAGAGGGGAATATGAAGTGATGTGGCATTAAGAAAAAATTAAGTAGTTCTACTAACTATGGAATGGTAAAGAAAGAATGAGATAAAAATGAGAAAGGAATGAGATTGCACTTATTCAAATCCTACAGATATGATACGATTCCATAACATTATGCAAGCACGACGTCAAGGAAAGGAAGTAAGGGTTCCTGCCCAGGATATTATTGATAAATAAGGAGCCATTGCAAGAGGTAATTTAAGACAAAGGAAATACGTGGAATATTGATATGATAATGGGCCAACGAGTAGTTAGTAGTTGATTCGGGAATAGCCTTGTTATGGCTAGACAAGAGGTCACAAAAAAATCAACAGATCATCCAAGATAAACATAGTAAAACCCAATATAGTGAATTCAGCCTCGCAGTTATGACATCGTGATCCTTGAGAAATATTCAGATAGGAGTTAGGGTAGTTAAAGGTACCGTATGAGTATTACAGAAATAAAAGAGAATTCCACTGGGAAGACAGTAAAAATGTCAAGTTCAGAAGCAACTCTACAAGTACATAGGCCTGGAGGTACGTAACTACGGATAATTATAGGCGAGGAAGGGCATCAAAAATTTTGTTGAGTATACGATGTAATAAGCTCGCAACTTTACAAGAGTCAGAGGGTCTTTCCTAAGTACTACAATGAAAGACTAGTTGAGGACATAAGTAAGAAGGCTTCAACCTAAGCTCAACGACCTAGAGAGGAATGGTATAACAACAGTCTCATAACAACATTGTATGCACTCCATAAGAAAGTGGCACCTATCGTGGCTAATGAACGTGAAGAAGAAAAAAAATAAAGGTGATATTCAAGATCATATGAGTTATATGGAATTCCAGTATGTGTGGGCACTATGATAAGCCAAGTATTCATGCAACAAGTGGCAGAACGACCAGGAAAAGTAATTGCTTACGTTTAAAGAAAGTTGAGAAGGAACGCAAGGAATTATTCGATCAATGATCCAGGGTTAGTTACGTTATGAATGCACTCAAAATTTTAGAGTATTATCCATGAAACATATATGTTGACAATCATACAGCTGTAGAAGACTTCGATATAAGTTAAAAGAAAGAATTGAGTCCAGATCATAGAAAAATGATTGAATTATTAGAATATTGTATCATGGATATTCCTTAGCGTCCATGAAAGGCTAAAGTAATAACTAATACCATGAGCCGCAGATCAGAAGATATCTTAAGCCTACATAAAGGCTTATCAGAAGGAATAGGAAATTACAGAGTTACACCAATTAAGTAAATCAGTAGTCTGATTATTAGACCTAGAAAATTATAGAAATCGTGATTGAGAACATTCAAGAATCACTCTTAATAACAGAGGTACAAGATAGATATTACAACAACCATATTCTGTAACGGCTCTATGATTAAGCCCGTTAGAAGAGTACCAACCTCATAAGAAGCCAATATGAAGCTCCCATTGGATTGTGTATGCACCAGGGATGAGAGTATTATAATAGAGCTTTAAGTTGTGGATGTGAATTATACCTGTGTGGAAGGTAGGTCATGAAAAGGATAGAAGATGTGATGTTATATTTTAAGGTAAGTAAGGTAAAGGTGAATAATGTACGAGATACTCAAGTGCAAAAGGTTGTGAATAATCCATACTTTAGATAGAGAGCTAGAAGCGCTGGGATTCAGTATTCAGGAAGGATAGCGGTGTCATTAGTGGCATATCTTCCATCCTATAGTTTCTAGGTACCGAGAGGTCTAGTTAAGAGAGTAAAGCAGAGTTAGAGACGATGTGATGTCTCTCTTGATGTTCCAAAATAACATAAGGAAATGTGTGGTGCATGCAAGTTGAAGGAAGGTTGCAAGTAGTATAAATGGATATGTGTAGGTCGCAAGCTAACGTGTGGTAGAGCGACAATGTTTTAGGAAGACAGGAGTAAGGATAAGAAAAGGCAAGTGGGAAGGTGACAAAAATGGATAAGTCCTCGGGATTAAGCCCATGAAAACAAGAGAGCTAATGGTTTCTCTAAGTTATAGAAAGTTTAGTATAGATTGAATGAACTCAAAGGAGTCTAAGACTAATAGAATTTAAAAGAGATGGAATGCTGCCCTGGTAGTAGAATAAGGGTGTAATTGTGATAGGTAAAGGATGACATTTTTGGGCCTTCGATTGAGTAATGATTTGAAGAAAAAAAAAAGAAGGGATTTCATGAATTGTACGAGATTAAAATACCCACATAAAGTGAATCACATTGGAATGCTATACAATACGGTTATGAAAGTATGGTATCACTGCAGGTGTATCAGTCTAATCATTTCAGATGTTCCCCGATGAGACGTGAGCCCTAGCGGTAGTATTACATAGAAGGTCAAGCTATCAGTGGTAGATTATAGATCAATATTGAGGTGAATCAACAATAGATGGATAAAAGTTATAAAGTATGAGACGAGATTAGGTCGTCATTCTTAAGATGAATAGTAATGAGGAAGCATTAAAGGACTTAGATTTATACATATAGGATAAACAACAAAAGTAAGAGTTATGGTATAGTATGGCGTACCTAGATGTAGTAAAGTAATATGGATGGATAACTTGGTCTATGAAATAAGATATAGCAATATTCATAAGTTTGACAAAGTACTGAGAGAAGAACTTCAGTATACCTATATATGCCCAGAGGGATATCTTATCAAGCTCTGTATATGTTTACAAAGTGAGGCCTAGAGATTGGCTAAAAGCTGGAGAAAAAGGAGAGAAAAATCACATAGGCACATTTATAAGGTCAGAGTCGTATGGGCTGCATGATAGAAGGAAGCAACAGTCATGAGATTGGAAGGATTCTGACCACAAGTCATGGTGTGAGAAAGAGGCCTAAAGGGGGAATGCCCTGGCCTTTGAGTTTATTCACATAATAGTTGCCTAGATGGCAAGGGGTGAAATAAAGATTCGGAAGACATAAGTTATGGAAATGATAAGTGCATCAGTAAACATTCGAGGACAAATGTTCCAAAGTGGGGAATAATGTTACACCTCATATTTTCGTACGTGAAAGTACGCCATAAATAAATTGATGGAAGCTCGGAAATGAGATGTTACATCCCGCATTTTTTTATGTTAAAGTTTTGTCGTAAGTTAATCGACATAAGTTGGGGAATAAGATTATTTTGAGGTTACAAGTATTATGCTATTTATAACAAGTGATAATTAAATTCGTGAAGGTGAAAGGGTAAACATATATGTCACGATCCCAAATCAATATAGGCCGTGATGGCGCCTATCATGAAACTGTGCCAGCCAACTACTGAGAGTAACACACAAAACCGTTCGTTTAATGTCACAAGTCAAAGTAATTCATTAAAGGTTCCTGTTTTGAAGATACAATCAACACCAGTAATACCACAAAAATCAAATCTAACCACAACCCAGCACCCGGATACAACTGTCATGAGCATCTAAAGCGATAAATACAATATATGATAACAAGCCCCTATTAGTACAATAGGGAGAATACTAGAAATCTACGAGCTAAGAAAGGAAAAGAAGGCCAGCTAGGGACACCGAACAACTACCTCTATCCTCGAGCAAGCTCTAAGCAAAGGAGAAAACAGCTAACGCTCAGATTTGGTACCTGGATTTGCACACAAAAGTGCAGGGAGTAACGTGAGTACGACAACTCAGTAAGTAACCAAAGTAATTAAAGAATTGAGTGCAGTGAAGAGCAACTAAAAGTGATAGTTTCATAAGAAAAAACATGTGCCAGTGAAAAAAAACAAATAGAGTAATCAAAAGACTACATTTACCAAATACTTTACAAATTCCAGTTCCCCTTCTAAACTTGCATAAAACATTAACTCAATGCCTATTAAAGGTACTCACTGTAAAATGAGTGAAAAACAATGATCTCACAATTTATAGCCTCTCAGGCACAATATCACTCATACGTAAGGTCTCTCAGTCACTCTTGACTCCTCTATCAGTACTCAATGCTCACGCTCAGTACTCTCACTCAACAGGAACCATGTATCCACACAAACTGCTGCGGCATGCAACCCGATCCACATAACATATGTTGCGACGTGCAACCCGATCCAAATAATATATATATATATATGTATATATGTTACGGCATGCAGCCCGATCCAAATAATATATATATATATATGTTGCGGCATGCAGCCCTATCCAAATAATATATGTATATGTTGCGGCGTGCAACCCGATCCAAATAATAGTCGACTGCGCTCACTGGGGGTGTACAGACTCTTGGAGGGGCTCCTACAGCCCAAGCGCTATATTACTGCGGCGCGCAGCCATATCCATAACTATCCTTAGAAACTCGGCTATCGGCCTCACTCAGTCATCCTCTCAAGACACTCGGGCAACTCATCTCAACATCATGGGACTCATCCCCAAATACCTCATAGTATTCTAACATATTGGGATAACAGTGAAAAAGCAAAAAGTAATAAACATAACTGAGTTCACAATTTTCTATCAAAACTAGTGTGAGAATAGTGTAAAAATACCCCTGGGAGTCTAAACAGATCGGCACAAGGCCCCAAACGTGGCATACTGCCCATAATGTAATATAAACCTAAAAAATACAGGACATCTCATGATTTCAAATCAAATACGCGGCATAATAGTCGCCACGGGACGGACCAAGTCACAATCCCTACCGGTGCACGCCCACACGCTCATCACCTAGCACGTACATCACCTCATTTACAAAAACAAAGTGAAATACCGTGGTTTCATACCCTCAAGTCTAGAGTTACAAACGTTACTTACCTCAAACTGGCCCGAAAACTACTCCACGATGCTCTTGCCCCTCAAATCAGCTCCCAAATGCTCCGACTATATCAAAATCAGATTAATAACATCAAAGTATGCTAGGAAAACTAAACCCATTCGAAAATTATCACAATTGGGCACAAATCCCGAAATTGGTCAAACCCGACCCCCGGACCCACGTCTCGAAATTTAATAAAAATTGCATCACAAGAATCCTCATTCTTTCCCGAATCTATACATATAAAATGCATCGAAGTTCGACTACAATTGACCCCTCAATTCCTCAATTTTAAGTCTCAACTTCTCATGCCCTAACTTCCTCAATTTTGGGTTTAAACCCAACTAATTTCAGGTTTAGTTACTTAGAAAACAACATAGAATCGAGTTATGAAGTCAAAAATCATACCTCCACGTGTTTCCTCTTTGATTCCCTCTTTAATCTCTCTCAAAAGCTCCAATTCCGTCCAACAATGGTGAAAAGTGAACTAAAACTCGCGGATATGGCTTTTGAAAGCACACTGCCCAAGTCAAATTCCTTAATCGCGATCGCGGCACGTACCACGCGATCGCGAAGCACAAACAAAGTCAGCCCCACATTTATCCTTATGCGATCGCGGGACCCCCCTCGGGTTCGAAGTTAACAAACACACGACCCTATGCGATCGCAACCCAACTCACGCGATTGCATAGAGTAAAATGCCTTCATTCCACTGCAGCTCGAATACCCTACGCGAACGCGTCACTGGCATGCGATCGCGAAGAATCACTTCCCACACGAACGCGATCGCGATCTATTTACTGCGATCACATAGAACAACCTCAACTCCACCCCTGCAAAGCCTACGCGATCACGAACTCACCCCTGCGATCGCGTAGAAGAAAACCATAAGAAACATCAGCAGAAATTCTGCAACTTTCCAACATCCAAACTAGGTCTGTTAACCTCCCGAAACACACCCGAGGCCTTCAGGACCTCAACCAAACATGACAACACACTCCATAATACCATTCAAATTTAGTCGAGCCTTCGAAACACCACAAACATTGCAAAAACACCAAATTCACCTCAGGTTCAAGCCTATGAACTTTGAAACTTCTAAATTTCGCCAAAGATGCTGAAACCATCCAAAACACGTCTGATTGACTTGAAATTTTGCACACACATCCAAACTAACACTACGAACCTTCTCCCACTTTCAGAATTCCATTTCGATCCCGATAGCCTATTTTTCACTGCCGACCGAAAATCGCCAAAAACTCAACTTCGCCATTTCAAGCCTAATTCTACTCCGGACATCAAAACCGCATTCGAACACACTCCTAATTCCCAAATCACCTAACGAAGCTATCTGAGCCATAAAATCTACATTCTGAGGTCGTTTACCAATAAGTCAACTCCCAGTTGACTTTTCCAACTATTAAGCCAATTTAAGACACTAAGTGTCTCAGTTCTTACCACGACCAGTCCGAACCCGAACCAACCGACCCAACACAACATAAATAGGATAAGAAATATATTATAAAGCGTAGATAGGGAAAACGAGGCTAAAATTCTCAGAATGACTGACCGGGTCATTACAATATCAAAGAAAATGAGTTACGTTGAAGGTTGTCAATTTGGAATAAAATACGGTCCAAGCTATAATACTCGATATTTATGGACTTATGCATACAAGGTACCACATGACTATGATAGTAAGGTATATAAAGTGCGTTAAAAGTGAGTAGTATCTTAAGTAATTTGAGATAATTTTTAATTATGTGGGTAATTGGGTAATTGTTGGTTAATGGGAGATTAACAAGTTAATTAAGGAAATGAGTGGATAATTATTGAGTGGGAAATTTCCCCCAACGTGGAAGCCACATATGATCCATTAAGTGACTCTTAAATCACTTTGCAAGGTGGCAACATTTGAAGAGAAGAGCACATTTATCTCATTTGGTTGAAGAATGTTATCAAAAAGGCAAAAAGATGGTACAACCCTATTGATTTCCTTTCTTGTACTAAACAACATCCCCTTCCTAATTAGTTATTTTGGTCATAAGTTTTAAAGTGGGACGCTAAGATTTTCAAAGTAGTTATGGAGCCTAATCAATCCATTTGAAACTTCAAAGCGTGAGATTTGCGATTCTATGAGAGCATAGTAAAATCTTTCTCAAGAATATCATACGGATTTTTCCCTACTTCGATCCGCCATTATGTGTTGTCGCAATTCACGTGTGTTAGAGGGATTGTCAAGAGAATTGACTCAGGTATGTTAAGGATATCCCTTATTTCTTTTTGGCATGATCCATACGATACAAACGAAACGAGCAAATGAACAGTTTCCATAAAATGACTCTATTCATAGAAATACTTGAGGTTTCTATGTTCTTGATTCCCCATATGTTCTATTATTCTATCATATATACATGAGTATCAAAAAATACGTAAGTTGATAAATTCTACTTCATGACATTAATCAAAGGTATAATGGTCTTATGACGTTCCGAGAGATTTTATTGACGTACTTCTCATGCATTGCATTCATTTATATATGTATATTGACCCATGACCAGTTGGTACTATATATATATATATATATATATATATATATATATATATATATATATATATATATATATATATATATATATATNTATGGGATATGGGAAAGGTTACGACGTTATATACGCACCACCACCTGATCAGATGGTATACATTGATGATTTTGCCCACAGTGGCCGAGATGATATGATAGGATGCCCTCAGAGGCTTGATGATGTTATGTACACATATACCTATGCATGTTATGGCATTTATACGCATATGCATGACATTTTAAATATTAAATGATTCACATAGCTATTCAGATTTACATGTCAAGTCTTTTACGCCATGTTTCTCTCATGTCTATTATTTATTGATTTTCATTCCTTACATACTCGGTATATTATTTGTACTGACGTCCCTTTTGCTTGGTTACACTATGTTTCATGCCCACATGTTGTGATAGATAGGTTGAGAGTCCTCCAAGTAGGCTATCAGCTCAGCCGAAGGTGTTGGTGCGCCCCATTAGCTCTGGAGTTGCCTATTTGGTCGGTATGATTTGGATATGTATTAGTTGGTATGGCGGGGACCTCTCTCGACCCTTATGACAATTATTTACTCTTGAGGCTTGTAGACAGATGTCATGTATATGAAATATTGTATGGCCTTATCGGCCCATGTTTAGTGTACCGGTGATCATTTGGTCTCATAGGATCGTATGTCATATGTATAAGTTTGTATTACATGTTGGATCATCCTATGTCGAGTATTCTCTCATGTTTCATTCTATTTATATCACACCAGCCTTACCATCTCATTTACCTATGATAGTATGATACGAAAGATACATTACGTTGTTACTTGGTTGAGTAAGGTACCGGGTGCTCGTTGCGGTCCATCGATTTGGGCGTGACAGTTTCAATCAATTTAACCCATTCTGCATCACGAATATTAATCTTACCTTGGCTCTTCAAATATCTCAATGACTAATGATCAGTCTTAACCACAAACTCTCTTTGCACAAGTAATGTTTCCATGTAGCTAAAGAAATTACCAAAGCATATAGCTCTTTATCATAAGTTGAGTAGTTCAATGTACCTCCACTCAGCTTTTCACTAAAGTATACAATGGCCTTTGAGTCTTGGATCAAAACAACACCTATTCCTTTTCGAGAGGCATCACATTTAACCTCAAAAGATTTAGAAAAACCAGGTAATGGCAAAGGAGGAGTAGAACTCAAATTTTTTTTCAAAAATTTAAAAGCATCATCTTGTTCTTTTCCCCATGAAAAAACCTTATCCTTCTTAATAACTTCAGTTAAAGGAGCAGCAATGGTGCTAAAATCTCTAACGAATCTCCTATAAAACTAGCAAGCCCATGAAAACTCCTAACTTCAGTTACACTGTTAGGTTTAGGGCATTATTAAATTGCCTTGATTTTCTCTTCATCAACTTCAACTCCCTTAGAACTAATCACAAAACCCAACAATACCACACGATCCACACAAAAAGTACACTTCTTAAGATTAGCTAACAAGTGTTGCTTTCTAAGAACTTCAAAAACTTGTTTTAAGTGCTCCACATGCTCATCAAGATTTTTAGAATAAATCAAGATATCATCAAAATAAACCACCACAAATTTCCCATGAAAATCCTTAAATATATGATTCATTAATCCCATGAAAGTGTTGGGTGCATTAGTCAAGACAAAAGGCATAACTAACCACTCATAAAACCTATTTGGTCTTAAAAGCAATTTTCCATTCATCTCCAGGATTCATTCGAATCTGATGGTAACCACTTTTTAGATCAATTTTAGAAAAGATTTCGGATCCATGCAATTGATCCAATATGCCATCAAGACGAGGGATATGATGGCTATACTTTACCGTTATCTTGTTTATTGCTCCACAATCCACGCACATCCTCCAAGTTCCATCATTTATGGGTACAAATAGGATGGGAACAGAGCACGGGATCATTTTCTCTCTCACAAAACCTTTCTCAAGCAACTTCTCAACTTGCCTTTGAAGCTCTTTTGTCTCTTCTGGATTACTCCTATAAGCAGGCCTATTTGGAATTTTTGCTCCAGGCATAAAGTCAATTTGGTGCTCAATTCCATGCAAAGGTGGTAGACCTTTAGGGATATCCTTAGGGAAGATATCATCAAAATCCTGCAAAAGAGAAGAAACACTACTTGGCAAAGAAGAAGTTAATAACTCAAAATTAATACTTCTTTGTAAGTAAGTAGTATAATGGGCAACCCCTCTTTTCTTACATTCAAACATTATTTGACTTTTATGTACAAACTCTTTTTTTTTCTTTTCCTCTGCCTCTTTCCGCTCACCATGACTTTTCTTTTTATCACACAACCTCTCTTTTTACCGCTTTGCTCAAGTTGCTGCCCTCTCTATCTCTCTCTTGGCAGTCTCCCTTTTTTTTCTAGATCTTGGCCTTATTTCTTTTCTTTTCACTCAAGCTAACTTTTATTTCCTCCCCTCTGTTTTCCCATTATTTCGCTCAATCTCTTTTGATCCTCAAACACTTGAGAAGGACTTAAAGGTGCAAAAATATACTTGTTGCCATTAAGCTCAAGAGAATATCTATTCTTTATTCCACCATGAAAAACATTCCTATCATATTTCCACATATGACCTAACAAGATGTGACAAGCTTGCATAGGAACCATATCACAAAGAACATCATCCACATACCTACCAACATTGAAGAAAATCATACATTGTTTGTTGACTTTCAGTTCACCACTTTCGTTCAACCATTAGAGTTTATGGGATTTAGGGTGTTTCATGCATGCAAGCTTTAACGTGTCACCAAGTATGAACTCACCACATTAGCACAACCACCACTATCGATAATCATAGAACAAGTTTTCTCCTTTATTCCACACCTAGTATGAAATATATTCTCCCTTTGTTCTTCATACTGAATCCTAAATTAACAGTCATAATCCTCCTAAGTATCCAACCAAACCATCATTAAAAGGCAACTCTACATCATCTTCACTCACACCTTCCTCTTCTTCCTCTTCCTCACTTTTTCTCCCTCATATTCTCCATATATAGTCCTCCTAACTACCCTAACCAAACCATCATTAGGAAGTTCTACATCATCTTCACTTACTCCTCCCTCTTCTTCCTCACATTTTTCACTCTCATATCCTCCATCTTATCTCAAAAGAATATTTCTTCTATTTGGACATTCATGAATCATATGACCTCTTCCATGACATTTGTGATATTGAATGGAACTAGAAGGTTTAGAGGATCTAGAATTGAAAGCTTTACCTCCCTCTTTCTCTTCAACTTTACCTTTCCTCTTGTCTTCTTTAGGTCTAGAAATCACTTCTTGTTTTGGCCATGGCTTCTTGGAATTGATGTTTGGTCGACTTCTCCATGAGCTAGCTTGCTGACTTCTTTTATTTTGCTTTTCTATTTTTACAACCAAATCTACTAATTCATCTATAGTTACATATTGTCGTATCTTTACTACTTCAACTATTTCTCTATTTAAACCATTAATAAATCTAGCTATAGTGGCCTATTCTTCTTCCATACAATTGCTTGTATCATAGCTATATCTATAACTTTAGAGTATTCATCAATAGACATGATTTCTTACTTCAAGGTCTGAAGACGCGGTTGTAGGTCTCTTTGAAAGTTGTAAGGCACAAACCTCTTCCTCGTGACTCTCTTCATCTTGGTCTAAGTAGAAATGGGTGGTTTTCCATCTTGTTATCTGTCCCTTGTAAGATTTTTTCACCAAATAGAAGCATAATCAGAAAATTCAACAACAACAAGCTTAACCTTCTTACCTTCAGAGTAGTTGTGACTGTCAAAGATGGCCTCAACTTTTCGCTCCCAATCAAGGTATAAGTCTAGGTCTCTTGTGCCCTTGAAAGATGGCATATTAATTTTTATGCTACTTATATTATCATCTTCTACTCTACCTCGTTGTCCCCTCCTATCTCTTCCCACCTTATCTAGATTTACATCAGGATCATCAACAAAATCATCTATAGGCTTTTCTTGATTTAAAATGGGGGCATGAGGTACATTTCTCCTATTATGAGGCCTAGGAGTCTTTCGAGGTTGTACATCAGGTTGATTTCCCCTCCTAAGTCTAGCTATTGTCTCATTTTGTTCAGCAATAGTGTTCCTTACCTATTGGAATTACAAGTTCCATCTCTCGAATTATTGGTGCATAGCTTGTAGAGAAATCATTTCTTGCTCGGATTTCGGCTTCCTGAAGAGTCCTCTGTGCATCATCACTAGCACCTGTATGAGACATCTTTTAAAAAAAATAGTTATCACTCAAACTTTGGATCTTTCCCTAAAGTTTTCTCACCCACTCTTGCCTTTTTCCCCTCAATTAACCTTTGGAAAATACCTTGTAGATTTATAATTAAACCCAACTCGTATCAAAGCTCTTAGTAGTAAAATAAGGAATTTTGGCGCACTAAAGAAGGTGAAGAACCACCTAGAAAAGTAGGATTTAGTTGAAAGAAAACTCGAACAAAGGAAAAGATTTTTAGAACAAGATCAAAGGAGTAAGAAAATTGATTTTTTTCTTATCCTTTAAGATCTAGGATCCCCTCTTCTTGTTTCCTTTTAACTTTGGAAACAAACACAAATAAAATCTGATTTCTTGAAGAGAAAATATGTTTCTCCCTTTTTTTTAAAGAACTTTTTTTCGTTTTTTTTTCTACTTTTTTTGATAGTGTACTATTCACTGCTACAATAACTTTCTTTTTTATTTTTTTGCTCATTTGTTCAGGAAATCCCCAAGATTTATCAAGAACGGAATCTTGATACAACCGCTCTGATACCACTTGATAACACAAAGGTTGGGAGATCCAAGAACTTAAAGAAAATAAGTTCAATAAATGCGGAAGCAGTAAAGAAATCAAATTGAATTAAGAAAAGCAAGAAAAATAAACTAGATATGTGGAAATTCAAGGAAAGGTCCAAGAGCCCCGAGATTATGTTAATCTAGAATTTGACAAGATCCTAATGATAACAAGTTAGTTATGAAACCAATTGCCTTCACTAGAGATAACCTAATCAAGAACTAGATTCGGATCTTGACTTCTAGTTTGAATAACTTACGACAACAACTAGTAAAAGAAACTAGTCGTCTTCGAAGAATATCAAAAGAAACCAAAGATATCACAAGAAAGAAAATTATCTTACTAACTTAAGCTATGAACTAGTTAGGGTTGCAAGATAAATCTCAAAGTAAAGTTCATAAAGGTTCAAAAGAACTCACAATAATAATATTAATCTTCAATGTTCTTCTCCACTATGAAAGACAAACACCCCTTTATATAGTTAGTAAAGAAGGAGCTAGTCAAGGCTTCAATCAATGAGAATTATATTTCCTAGAACCATAGAAGACTACCCACACTAAGACCAATGTGGATAACATACACATAGACTAATTCAAGTCAACATAGATTAAAACAACTATTAAATATATATTCTAGAAACTATCTTTGGGCTTATTTGGGCTGCTGAAAATTCCTCTTTTTGGGGCATCTTTGGACTCATTCCATCTCCTCTTAGACATGGCTGCATGTTTCCATCATATCATATAGAGGCCCTCAGTTCACTTTGCATTTCTGTTCTGGAGAGCAGTATAGAGTGAGATGGGTACCCGAGTAGAGCTCAGCATAGCCTTTTATCCGCAGACCGACGGGTAGTCAAAGCGAACAGTTCAGATTCTAGAGGATATGCTAATTCCATGTATCATAGACTTTGGAGAGAAGTGGGATATATTCTTTCCCTTGAGCCCGCTGATGTTAAGTTATATGGCACTAATTTAGTGAAGGATGCCTTGAGAAGGTAGAGTTGATTCAGTAGCGGCTTCGCACAACACAGTCCAGATAGAAGAGTTACAAGGATCAGAAGGCGCGTGATTTTATATTTATGGTGGGCGAGAAGGTTCTCTTGACAGTGTCGCCGATGAAGGGCTTCATGAGGTTCGGGAAGAAGGGCAAGTTGAACCCAAGGTTTATTGGCCCATTTGAGGTGCTGAGGCGAGTTGGGGAAGTTTCTTATGAGCTGGCTTTGTCTCCCAGTCTATCAGGAGTTCATCTGGTCTTCCACATGTCTATGCTCTGGGGGGTATCATGCCAACATGTCTCATGTGTTAGATTACAACACGGTTTTGCTAGATGAGAGTCTGGATTATGAGGAGGAGCCAGTTGCCATTGTTGACAGGCAAGTTCTCCATTTGAGGTCCAAGAATATTTCTGAGATAAAGGTCCATTAGAGGGGTAAATCAGTCTAGGAAGTGACTTAGGAGGCCGAGGAGGACATGAGGAGCAGACATTCACACTTATTCAGCACTCTAGCTATGATTCTAGACCCGTTCGAGGATGAACGTTTGTTTAAGAGTGGAGAATGTAACGACCTGACATGTCATTTTTCTTGCTAGATTCATGTTCCCCTAATTAACACTCCTCGTATGTGATTTTACTGTTTTATGACTTGCAGGGATGGTTGTCTTATCTTGGAAGGGTTCGGGTTGAAATCAGAACACTTAATTCCTTAATAGTGGCCTGGGTGGCCAAGTTTGACTTGAGTAAATATTTTGAGTAAACAACCTCAAAACTGGGATTTGAAGGTTCCAATAGGTTCGTATGATTATTTTTACTTGGGAGTTTTTTGGATCGGGTTTCGGGTGATTCGAGGGCGTTTAGGCGCTTAATGTGGAAAGTTGGTTCATTGAAGGTTTTCTAGGTCTTTAAATTTGGTTTGGAGTAGAATTTGGTGTTATCAAGATCTATTTGGTATTCCGAGCCTAGGAATAGTTCCCTATGGTTATTTATGACTTGTATGCAAAATTTGGTGTCATTCCAAGTAGTCTAAGTATGATTCGGCGCGTTTGGAGCTCATTGAAAAGTTTGAAGTTCATAAGTTGATTCAACTTGGTTTTGGGATATGATTCTTGATTCACGGTTGTTTTACGTGTCTCGAGGATTAGAACAGGTCCGCATTATGTTTATGGACTTATTGATGCGATTGGTCGGGGTCGCGGGTGGCTCGGGTGAATTTCGGATCACCCAAAGCTTAGTCGGAAAATCTGATGTTGCTAGTTCTGGTTTCCTTCTTCGTGAACGTGGAGATGAGGTTGCGTTCGCGGAGATGGAATTGGGGATTAGGAATTTTTCCCTTTGCATTCATTGGGCCGTGTTCGTTAAGTCTGGGACTGGTAGCCTTCGCGTTCGCGTATAACAAAGGGCCTGGGGGGGGGGGGGAGGGGGCCAGCCACGTTTGCTCTTCGCGTTCGCGAATGGATGACCGAGTTCTTGATGGTCGGGTTGGTCAAGCCTTCAATCGTGAGACATCCCTCACGTTCTCTAAGAAGGACTTTACTTCCTGGCCAGTTAGGTCTTCGCGATCGCGAAAAAAAGATCACTGGGCTGACTTGATTTTAAATACGGGATTAGCCTCTTTCTCCTCATTTTCCACTTGTTCATGACCGATTTGAGAGCATTGTGCGGGGGATTTTCATCAAAATCAAGATGTAAGTGATCCCTATTAATACCTAAGAAGTTAAATAAACAGATTATGAGTTGGTTTAACATGAAATTAAGGGAACAATTGTGAGATTTTGTTGGAATCTAGGGTTTGGTAAGAATAAGATATGACCAAAAAATTTATTATTTAATTGGAAAAAAATTATATATTTGAGTTCGTGAGTTCATGGGTAATATTTATATTCGAAACTTTCCGGAATTCGGGCACGTCGGCCCGGGGGTAAATTTTAGGAATCTTCCAAATTGGGTCGGGTAATTACTCTAATAGATAAATTATGAACTTTTGAGCATGTATTTATTATTTTATATGACTTTTGGTTAGTTTCGGAGTCCTCGGCGTCGTTTGAGGAGTTCTAGTGAGGTTGAAGAGCCGGATGGAGGACTTGGAACCGAGGTATGTCTCTTGCCTAACATTGTAAGAGGGAACTTATTCCTTTTAGGTGTATTAATTGTTGTGTGCTATTTTTTGTGGGGATTTACGTACACACGAGGTGAAGAGATGGCATATGTATCTATATTCATGATTTGTCCGGGTAGACTTAAATTCACATCATCCCTTTAATTGTGCTATTTATGCCTATCTTGTGTATTAATTTTCTTGATTATGACCGAGATTGAGGTTTTTAATAAAGATATCGACTTAGCCTCTACTTTGGTAAAGTTGGGAAATATTTGATAAACTATAGATTCGTGTCTTCTCGTCTCGCATGTGCTTCCACGAGAGAGTGAAATTTCTCTACTCTTATGGATCGGGTCATTCGCTTCTGCAGTGAAATAAATTACTCTTATGGGATTGGGTCGTTCGTCTCAGCAATATGGTAACACTAATCTTATGGGATTGGGCCGTTCATCTTGGCATGTTGGTAACGCTATTCTTATGGGATCGGGTCTTTCGCATCGAGAATACTGAGTACCATTATTCCTACGGGATAGAGTCGCTCGCCTCGACAACTTCGTGCGTACTTATTGAGATTGGATTCAGCTTGGAACATTTGAGTTAGCGCCTTCAAGGCCGGTTATGACATGTTTAGTGATTGATATAGACTCATATGTAGAATTATATAGCACTCTTATTTGCTTTGTGGCTACTTGTTGTACACTCAACATGTCTTTTTTATGTAATTCTATTACTATTTGACCTCTAGTAAGTGTCAAGTAGACCCCTCATCACTACTGCTTCAAGGTTAGACTAGATACTAACTGGGTACGTGACGTTATTTTCCATACTCACGCTTCTACACTGAATGTGTAGGTACTAAGAAAGGTACTACCAGTGGTCACGCAAACGCGTAGCCGATCATCTACGGAGACTTAGTGGTGAGCTGCTTGACTTGCTACTTCCTGCAGCACCAAAGTCTCTCTCTACCTTGTTTACTATTTTTTTCTATCACTTTTAGACAGCAATTGTATTAGTTTTGTATATTCTCTAGATTGCTCATGCACTTGTGGCACTAAGTTTGGGGACTTTTAGCATGTATGTACTGTTGTACTTATCATTTCTATCACTATAGTGGATGTACTTATCATGTTGGTATTTTGTTGAGAAAAAAGTATGTGCGGTTGCATGAGATCTTACTTATTTTGTTCTTTTACAAAGAAAACTTTTGTATTAAATGTTAAAAAAGGGAAATTAAATTGTATTTTCACTTGCGGGCTTGCCTAACGGCGGTGTTAGGTGTCATCGCAACCTATTATGGGTTTTTGGTCATGATAGCTTGATATCAGAGATTTAGGTTCACATAGGTCTCACGAGTCATGAGCAGGCCTAGTAGAGTCTTGCGGATCGGTGCGGAGACGTTCGTACTTATCTCCGAGAGGCTATAGAGTATTACAAAACTTCTCTTTCTTCATCTCCTATCGTGCAGTTGATATTGTGCTAAGTATCTTTGTATTGATCTCTCACAGATGGTGAGAACGCGCGCAACAGATGTACCAGGTGGTAGAGGAGCTGCTCCCCCTGTTGCTAGAGGTTGAGGCAGAGGTCGGGGCAGGGCTCCACCTCTTGTCAAAGGACGAAGGCGCCCTAGAGTTACTCATGTTGTACCACTAAAGGATCCAGTGGAGGATCCTATTATTGAGGAGCAGGATGAGGTGCCTGCAGCTTAGCCAGCCACAACAGATTTCATGACTGCACCGGGATTCCAGGAGGTCATAGGACGTGTGTTGCGGTTAATGGACTCTATGATACATGCTGGTATATTTCCAGTGGACCCTTCCACATCTCAAGGGGGAGAGGGAGCATAGAACCCTATCGCTCAGGCTTCAGGGAATGCCACTGTCGTTTATCATAATGCAGGTGCACTACCCGCGGGCAGGGCCCAGCCAGTTGCAACGGCTGTGCCAGAGTCTGTACCAGTCCCGACCATTGATCAATAGAAGCGGCTGGATAGATGGACTAGCCTTTTGCCCCCTAACTTTGGGGGTGAGCGGTCAGAGGACCCCCAGAATTTCATTGATCGGTGCAAGGATAGGCTACGTAACATGGGGATATTGGAGTCCAACTGGGTGGACTTCACCACCTTTCAGCTTGAGGGAATATCCTGTAGATGGTGGCAGGCTTACTTTCTTAGAAGACTAGCAGGTTCACCTCCCTTGACTTGGGATCAGTTTACACATATGTTCTTAGAGAAGTACATACCACCTTCAGAGAGATAGGAGCTTCTCGGTCAGTTTGAGCGACTTCGTCAAGGTCATATGTCTGTGACCGACTATGAGGCGAGATTCACTGACTTATCTCGCCATACATCTATTATACTCCCCATATACATAGAGAGGGTTTGGAGGTTCATTGCAGGTCTGCACCCTGAGATTCAGGTTTCTATGGCCCGTGAGGTAGAGATAGGGACTCCCTTCCATCAGGTTGTGGATATAGCTCGGAGGATCGAGCGTATTCGTAACCGCAACGGAAATTTTGCACTGAGGGAAAAGCGTCTCTAGCAGTTTGGAGGATTCAGTGGCGCCCCACTTGGGGGTAGAGATTAGTTCATAAGGGGTCAGATTAGCAGGCCCATGCGGTCAACACCACCGCCTGCTCGGAGTGCTCCAGCACGACCCTACTTCAGTGCCATTCCTGAGAGTACTTACCGTTCGCCAGCTATTCAGGGTTCCTCTAGTAGGTATTCAGGACATCAAGGTCAGACTTCAGGGTCATACTTCTGTTACATCCCGTAATTTTTTTACGTTGGGTTTGTCATAAGATAATCAACATAAGTTCAAGGACAAAACTATTTTTGAGGTTATAAGTATTTATGATATTTATAAACAAGTGATAAGTAAAGTTGTAAAGGTGAGATGGTTACGAGTTAAAGAAAATGAGGTTGGTCAAAGTTTGACATTTGGAGATAAAATACGATTCAAGCTATAATATCCCGTATTTATGGACTAGTAATATACCACATGATCATGATAGTAAGGTATATGAAATATAATAATATTTAAGTGCATCGAGACCTAGAAATTATTGTGTGAATAATTGGTTACATGTTGGTATAAAGTCATGGAATATGAAATTAGTTATAAGTGGATAAGTGTCATTTGTATGAATCCACGTGGAATCATGAGGATAAGGGGGACTCATGACTAATCAACTTTATAAGGATTTGTGATGACCCGCCACATCATAGGCGCCATTTGGCATATATTAATGCCATGTGGAAGCTTACATAAGAGCAAGGCTAGCATTTGTTAGAAGATTCTAGAGAAGTATGGACATTTCCTTTGGAAGACCCTAGATCTTTATTGAATTGCTAGGGAAGTCCTTGGAACCTTCTAGGCTTGTAGAAAATTCTAGAGGGTGTACTATTTATAAATATGGAAGGACTTGTGGAACAATTATTATTTACACACTAGCCCCTAGGTGATTAGTATAAATAGGGGGCATTCGTTTGTAAATTCATCAAGCAAAATAATCAAGGTCTCTCTAATACAAAGCTTCCCTTAACAATTCTTTTGTGTTATTTCTACCATTCTCTTAGCGATCTTCAGTGTAGTAAGGCTGACTTGGCATAGCAAGAACGTGAGCAAGTTGTGCAAGATCGTGAGCAAGTGTCAAGTGCCGCACGTGTACTTCGTTAACGACTAAGGACGTGACAACATGGTATCAGATCCAGGTTGCAACTAAGGTAATGGCGAACGACGGAGAAATTAACGCTGCCAATGCCCAAGCCAACATCATCCAGGATGCTGCTGGCAAGAGCGGCTGTAACAAAAAGAGGAATGCCACCAACAAGAGCCAGGAGGTTCCACCTGAGGTTGTGTCAAACGAAGGGCTTACATCCCAAGAACCATCTGCCCTAGAGGCGAGCGAGGGTGAATTGGAGGTCCCGCCTGAGGACGTCTCGCTCGGTAAAGAGTGGGTGATGAAGATGAACACGGGGATGGATGTCGTGGAGATCTTTGGCCAACATTTGGGTAAGATGGAAGGCACCCTTAGCGTTCTTGATGGGCACACTCTTGAAGAGATTGAGAGTATCTGAAATTGTCACGACCCAAATCGATGGGCCATGATGGGAACCCGGTATCTTACTCAACCGAGTACCAACATAACGTATCTTTTCATGTCATACTATTATAAATAACTGGGTCGGAGAGGCTTCTGGGAAATAGGTAGAATACAACAGGTAATGCCAACTTATACATAAGACCTATGGGCCTCTAGGACCAAACTAACCACTTGAACACTGAGCATAGGCCGGTAAGGCCATATAATCTTTTACGTACATGACATCTGTCTACAAGCCTCTAAGAATACATAATTTTCATAAAGGTCGGGACAGAGTCCCGCCATACCAAACAATACACATCTAACTCATACTAACCAAACAAGCAACTTCGAAGCAAATGGAGCGCACCAATATCTTTCGCTGAGCTGATAGCCTACTTGGAGGGCCCTCGACCTGTCTATCGGGACCTGTGGGCATGAAACGCAGTGTCCCCAGGCAAAAAGGGATGTCAGTACGAATAATGTACTGAGTATGTAAGGCACATAAATAAGTGCATAACATACATGGAGGAAATAAGAGTAAATAACTCCACATGTAAATATGAATAACTTTATAAATCATGAAATAATTATAGTATCATGCATATGTGTATGAATGTCATGTCGTGCATAGGTACATGTCTCATGACATCATCAGCCTCTGAGGGCATCTCGTCACATCATCTGGTCACTGTGGGAAAATCATCAACGTATACCAGCTGATCAGGTGGTGGTGCATATATAACGCCATAACCTTTCCCATATTCCATATACATATATATATATATATATATATACATACATATATACGCGTATATAACGTCGTCTGAGTCATGGGTCAATGTACATGTTTAAATGCATGAAATGCATAAGAAATACGTTAATAAAATTTTCTCAGAATGCCATAAAAATCAATATGCCTTTCGGATGAATATTATCAAATACGTATTTTTCTGGGACTCATGAACAGAAGATAATAATAATTCACATGGGGAATCAAGCATATAGAGACCCCTAATATTTCTATGAATAGAGTAATTTATGGAAACTGTGCGGTTGCTCGTTTCTTCTGTATAATTTGGATCATGCCAAAAAGAAAGAAGGGATGGACTTAACATACCTAGGGTACGAAAAACTCCGTATAATAGTCTTGGCGAAGATTGCACCGTACTCTTTGTAACCGCAATTTTTTTATGGAATTACGCTGAATTATCCTGAACGAAAATAAGCTACTGCTTCTTTGAATTATTTTGATGGAATTACTAGCATGAAATGAATCTTCTACTCTCTTAACGTTTTTGAACTAAAATGATACATTAATGGTTCAAGGATGTCCTAAGTCCTGATCCTAATGAGATGGAGATAAGACTTATAATTAAGTCTTAGGTTTTAACTTTATCCTTAGGTAGCCACCTGGCAATAATGACCAAGAGTCATGTTTAACCATTGTGGCTTTATGCCACGTTTTGGGGGTATAATTTATAAAAATAAATTATCCACTTATTAGTTAACTGGGTAATGTCCCGTTATCCGGTAATTAATCAATTACCCGTATAATTTAAAAATTGTATCAAATTACTTAAAAATACTACTCTATTTTAACATACCTTGTACACCTTACTAGCATGGTCATGTAGTACCTTGTATGACACTAGTTCATAAATACCGGGTATTTTAGCTCGGGCCGTATTTTACCCCAAAATGCCAAACTTTGACGAGAATTTATTTTCTTTGACTTGCTTCCCCTTTTACCTTATCACTTGTGAAATAACATAATCCTTATAACCTCCATATAACCCTTTACTTGGACTGATGTCAATTACCTTACGATAAATTCAACGTACAATACTACAGGGTGCAACATCATCGTAACTTAATATTGTGAAGCGTAATATCATCATAATATTGTGGGGTGTAACATTATTCCCCCCTTTGGAAAATTCGTCCTCGAATGTTGAATGATGCTCTTATCATTTTCATAACTTATAGCTCTTGTGAATACCTTAGTACTCTCATTGCCATTTAAGCAGTTGCTCTCTGAATAAATCCAAAGTCTAGGTAATTCCCCCCTTTCGTTTTCTTGCAGCCTATATGACCCTGGCTTTATAAGTGTGCTTATGCGATTCATCGTTCCTTTTTCCTTTTAGACTTTAGTCAATATCTAGGCCTTACTTGTTAACATAGACAAGGCTTAATAGGATGTCTCTCTGGGAATCTATAGGCGTACTGAAGTTCTTCGCTCGGTACTTTATAGAACTTGCGAATATGGCCCTATCTTATTTCATAGATCTGGTTATCCATTCGTATGGCTTTACTGCATCTACATGGGTCATACTATACCATAATTTTTACTTCAATTTATCATTACTGAGGTATGCTTACCAAACTCCAGTTACTTTTATTGCCTATCCTTTAGGTATAAATCTCAGTCCTTTAATGCTCTTTCATTATCGTTCGTCTTAAGAAGGATGGAATAATCTCATGTCATACTTTGTAACTTGTATCTGCCCATTATTGATTCACCTCAATGTTGATCTACAATCCTCCACTTGAAGACTTGAAATTTCTTACGTAATACATTGTCGCTAGGGCTTACGTTGCATTGAGGAATATTTGAAGTGATTTCCATAATCGTATTTCATAGTGTCTCAATGTGATTCACCTTATGGGGGGTATCCTACTCTCATGCCGTCAGTGAAATATTTTCTCCTTCTCTTCTTTCTTCCTTTTTTTTTTGAATCATTATTCAAATGGAGGCCCAAACGTCCTCCTTTATCTGTCAAAATTATACCCTCATTTTATTACCAGGTCAGCATTTCATTCTTTCTAAATGCTATTAATCTTAGACTCCTTTGAGTTCTTCAGGCTATACTGAAATTTCAACAACTTAGAGAAACCATTTTCTCTCTTGTTTTCAAGGACTTACTCCTGAAGACTTATCCACTCTCGTCATCTTCTCACTTGCCTTTCCTCATTCTTACTCATGTTTTCTTAAAACTTTGTCTCTCTACCATACTTTAGCTTGCGACCTGTACATATCTATTTATACTACTCGCAACTCTCCTTCAACTTGCTTGCACCATAGATTTCCTTATGTTATTCTGGAACATCAAGAGAGACATCACATCGTCTCCAACTCTTCTCTACTCTCTTAACTAGTTTCTCAGTGCTTAGAAACCATAGGCTGGAAGACATGCAGATGACGATGCCGCTATCATTCCCGATTATTGGATGCCCGTGGTTATAGCCTTCTATCCGAAGTATGGACTATTCGCAACTTTCTGCATTTGAGTATCTCGTACGTTGTTCACATTTACCTTACTTACTTGAAATCTCGCATCATATCTTCTATCTTTTTTCATAACCTCCCTTCCACATAGGTATGATTCACACCACAACCTGAAGCTCTATTATAATAATACAATTCAGTGGGAGCTTTATACTGACTTCTTATTACTGGCTGTTACTTTTTCTTAACTGGCTTTATCGTAGAGCCGTTATAGATTATGGTTGTTGTACTATCTCTCTCGTACCTCTAATTTCTAAGGGAGATCCTGCAATGTTCTCGATCACGATGTTTCTATTTTTCTGTGTCCAATAATAGACTCCTGATTACTTAGTTGATGTCTCTTTAGTTTCCTCTTCCCTCTGATCAACCTTTATGTAGGCTTAAGCTATCTTCCGATCTGTGGTTCATGGTATTAGTTATCCTGTTTAGCCTTTCATGGGCTTGAGAAATATTCATGATACAACCCTTTTAATAATTCAATCCTTCGTTTATGACTTGGGCTCAATTCTTTCTTTTAATGTATACCAGAATCTTACGGTTGTATATGTTGCATGTATAAAACTCCAAACCCTTAAGTGAGTTCATAACGTAACTAACTCGGGATCATTGATCGAATAATTTCTTTCGTTCCTTCTTATATTTCTTTAACGTAAGCTAGCACGTTTCCTGGTCTTTCTGCCCCCTTGTCGCATGCATACTTAACTTATCTTAGTTCCCACGCATGCCGGAGTTTTTGTGCAACTCATATGATCTCGAATATTACTTTTGATTTTACTTCCCGTTCATTAGCCGCGGTAGGTACCACTTTCTTTTGGGAGTGCTTACAATGTTGTTATGAGACTGTTGTTTACACAACCATTTCCTCTTTAGGTCACTGTGGTTAGGTTGAAGCCTTCTCCTTTATTTCCTCAGCTAGTCTTTCTTTATAGTACTTCGGGAGGATCCTCTGACTCTTTTAAAGTTGTGAGCTTATTACATCTTATATTCGACAGACCTTTTGATGTCCTTTCTTGCCTATAATTTTCCCTAGTTACTTATCTCCACGCCCTTGTGCTTGTAGGATTGCTTTTGAACTGATATTTTGACTGCTTTCCCGGTGACATTCTCTTTTATTTTTGTAATACTCGCATGATACCTTTAACTATCCCAACTCCTATCTGAATATTCCTCAAGGGTTCCGATGTAATATCTGCAATACTTAACTCCCCATGTTGGGGTTCACTATGTTTATTTTGCATGATCTGTTATTTTATTTGTAACCTCTTGTCTATCCATAACTAGACTCTTCCAGAATCAACCACTAACTGCTCGTTGATCCATTCTCATATCAATACTCTGCGTAATCTTTCTTGGGTTATTTCCTTTGTCTTAACTTACATCTTGCGCTGCTCTTTATTTATCAATATCATCCCGGGCAGGAACCCTTACTTCCTCTCCTTGGCTTCGTGCTTGCTTAATGTTCGGGAATCGTAGCATATGCGTAGGAGCTGAATAAGTGTAATCTAATTCATTTTTCATTTTTTTTACCGCATTCTTTCTTTAGCATCCCATAATTACTAGAACTACTTAATTCTGATTTCATGCCACATCACTCGATATTCCCCCCTTTAGGGAAGTACTAAGATTTAGAGCTACGACGATCTACCTATAGATGTTTTACCTCTTTATCTTTGGCGTCCTTTCACATCATCGATGACCCTTACTCGCCTTGGAGTAATCCTTCTGTACCAAGGATAACAAAATTCCTTACTCGCGATGGTGACACTTAGTGTAACTGGCACATACCGTCCCTTAAGCTTAACTTTGCTCATATTGCTTGCTTTAGGGAAGTGTCTTCCTGAATGACCATTCTCTGAATTCATCATGGATCTTCTTCTGTTGTCCATTCTATTTTCATTGGAACCAAAATATAAAATTCTCTTGATGCCGACTATTATCAATCACTCAGTCCCTAATTCATGTTTAATTTATCTTGTTCACCAATCCATACTGGTTTCTAGTACTCTGGGGTCTAAATTTTCCTTCTGTTAATCACTCTAGAGTCGCGAACTTATTTCGCGAAATGTGGATATGATTTTAAGGCCTATACTCTTTTTTTATATCAAGGCATGTCACCTCTCGTCTTTTCTTTCAATTGACTATAGACTCTGTAATACTGTCATCTTTTCGATCTACTGTTGTCATCCATGTATCATATCTTACTCATAATGTTTCATCAACTCTTTTCTTATTTCCCGCTAACATTTATGTCAATCACTTAATTCTGAAAATTCGAACAAGACATTCTTTTTCTTTTAGCTCATCTTTGCTCCCTCTAGTGGCTATTCAGGTTGCTTAATGTTCTTGATCTGCTAGGGACGCGAGCCACACTAAGGTAATATTTATCCCTTCAAGGCTTCCAGTGTCTATATTTATAGTACTTATACCTAGTTGTACTATTTTAGAGGGCACCATCTGGGTTTCTCACAAGGAGATCTATTAGCAAATTGCAATATCCTTCGGAAATGTCAACTAACACAAGCAATCCATTCACTAATTTGGGTTACCCTAACCCCAGCCGGATCCTGATATTGTGTCCTTCTCTTAATTACACCTGTTAGCTCCCATAAGGCATAACTGAGATCGGGGTGGCCAATTATACATACCTCTGTTACTGTTGAGGGTAACTCACAATGCTTATATTTTTCTACCGGAACTGTAATATTGATAATTTTCATTAACTGGGTGCCTTGTACCTTTCTTCGCCTTGCTTCGTTTACTTGCTGAAACTTATGTCTCCCTCTTATTCCTTTTTACCGTAAGAGTGGATAGGCATCCTTGCCTTAGGGATCCTTATCAAGAAGCTTACACATCTTAGTATACACATGATTTGTTGAATACCTCATATTTATCCATCCTAAGAATGATGCAAAAATTGAGTTTCTCTGACTCAACTCTTCCACAGCTTTATCTCTTACCGATCGTCTTTCTGGATGTATGCATCGTCGTATTATGAATAAGATAGAGTTTAGGAAATTGAGTTCTTACAACTGAGCTCTACCACACAAACTAGAGTAAGAAGAAAGAGTGGCAGTCCTAAATGCCCCGTAGCCTCTTGCTTATAAGCGTGGTGCACAACACACCCATAAACAAGACTCTACTAGAAATGGCTTGTAGACTCATTAGGACAGAACTGCTCTGATACCAACATAACGTATCTTTTCATGTCATACTATCACTGATAACTGGGCCGGAGAGGCTGCCGGGAAATAGGTAGAATACAACAGGTAATTCCAACTTATACATAAGACCTATGGGCCTCTAGGACCAAACTAATCACTTGAACACTGAACATAGGCCGGCAAGACCGTATAATCTTTTACGTACATGACATCTGTCTGCAAGACTCTAAGAATACATAATTTTCATAATGGTCGGGAGAGAGTCCCACCATACCAAACAATACACATCTAACTCATACTAACCAAACAAGCAACTCCGAAGCAAATGGACACCAATATCTTTCGCTGAATCGCTGAAACAAGCAACTCTGACGCAACGAACTGAATCTTCTGCTCTCTTAACGTTTTTGAACTAAAATGATACATTAATGGTTCAAGGATGTCCTAAGTCCTGATCCTAATGAGATGGAATAAGACGTATAATTAAGTCTTAGGTTTTAACTTTACCTTTAGGGTACGAAAAACTCCGTATAATAGTCTTGGCGAAGATTGCACCGTACTCTTTGTAACCGCAAATTTTTTATGGAATTACGCTGAATTATCCTGAACGAAAATAAGCTACTGCTTCTTTGAATTATTTTGATGGAATTACTAGCATGAACTGAATCTTCTACTCTCTTAACGTTTTTGAACTAAAATGATACATTAATGGTTCAAGGATGTCCTAAGTCCTGATCCTAAAGAGATGGAGATAAGACTTATAATTAAGTCTTAGGTTTTAACTTTATCCTTAGGTAGCCACCTGGCAGTAATGACCAAGATTCATGGTTAACCATTGTGGCTTTATGCCACGTTTTGGGGTATAATTTATTAAACAAATTATCCACTTATTAATTAACTAGGTAATGTCCTGTTATTCGGTAATTAATCAATTACCCGCATAATTTAAAAATTGCCTCAAATTACTTAAAAATACTACTCTCTTTTAACATACCTTGTACACCTTAGTAGCATGGTCATGTAGTACCTTGTATGACACTAGTTCATAAATACCGGGTATTTTAGCTCGGGCCGTATTTTACCCCAAAATGCCAAACTTTGACGAAAATTCATTTTCTTTGACTTGCTTCCCCTTTTACCTTCACGAATTTACTCATCACTTGTGAAATAACATAATCCTTATAACCTCCAAATAATCCTTTACTTGGACTGATGTCAATTATCTTACGAAAAATTCAACGTGCAATACTACAGGGTGCAACATCATCGTAACTTAATACTGCGAAGCATAATATCATCATAATATTGCGGGGTGTAATAGAAATGACTTGGAGGGACGTACACATACTGAGATGGAACTAAGGCAAACCATCACTGCCTTAGACTGCAGACTCATGGAGGCTTTCAGTACTATCGATTCTATGAAGGTTAAGATAGAGTCACTCGAGGAGCATGTTAGTGCTAGCGCGACCGAGGTAGCCAGCAATGTTGTGGTGACGAGGGAGGCTAAGATAGAGGCTCCCAAACCCCCGATATTCAAAGGTGTTCGTGATGCACAAGAAGTGGAAAACTTCCTTTGGCACTTGGAGAACTACTTTAGGCACGGAAAAGTGAGGGACGACGAGGCCAAGATCAACAATGTCGTGTTGTACCTCTCAGAGACCACCATGCTATGGTGGATAAGGAAGATGGCCGACGTGGATAAAGGTCTATGTATTATTAGCACGTGGGATCAATTCAAAGCCGAGTTCAAGCGACAATTATTTCCAAACAATGTCTTGTACGAGGCAAGGCGCAAGCTTAGGGAGTTGAAGCAAACAGGGAGCATACATGAATATGTCAAGCAATTCACTACCCTTATGCTTCAAATTCCAAACCTGACCAATGATGACTTGTTATTCCATTTCATGGACGGGTTGCAAAATTGGGCTAAACAAGAGTTGCAACGCCGACAAGTCGCGGATATAGACCAAGCCATAGTGGAGGCTGAATCATTGGTGGATTTCAGGCATGACAAACACGACAAAGGCAAAGGCAAAGAGTCAAAGGTTAACAATTTCAAATGTTGGGGAGATCGTGGAAAAGGCAAGGAGATACAACAACAATACTATAAGACTCAAGATTCCAAAAAGTCAATGACCAGCAAAGCTACACCGAGAAGAAGGCACAGGCCGAGAAGAAAGGATGCTACATATGCGGAGGGCCGGCCAGCTTCAGGAACTGTCCCGACCTAAAGAGTCTCAGTGCCATGGTCCCTGAACAGAAGGAGCATACGCAAAGAGAGAGTCTGGGAACAACACAGTTGGGTATGATCGGGTTATGTGGTACTGTCACGAAGCAAGCTATCCAAACTACCGAAATGGAAATCAGTACGTGGATCTCACCATTAACAACAAGCCCGCTCGTGCAATGGTGGATACCGGAGAAACTCATAATTTTGTGACTCAGGCTAGCGCAAAGAGATTAGAATTAAAGCTTTCTCCAACCAACTCTCGCGTCAATACCGTGAATGCCGAGGTACAAAATGCTTGTGGGGTAGCTAATGGAGTTGGTGTCAAATTGGGAACATGGGAAGGTATGACAAACTTTACCGTAACCGTTATGGATATCTTTGACATCATACTGGGGAAAGAGTTCTTTAGACATTGTCATACTTTGATCGAACCCTACCTCCAACATCTCTTGGTTATAAAGCGAGAAGGAGCTCGCATGGTACCAACAGTGACTAAGCCACATAGACAGAGCCAAGCACAACTCGCAGCTATGCAGGTTGTCAAGGGGATCAAGAAGGGGGAGCCGACGTTCATGGAAACCATCACATGTCTGGAGGAAGACAAGAGTTTTCAAGAGACACTGCCGCCTTACATAGAGAGGTTGCTTGAGGAAAACAAAGATGTAATTCCCGAGAAGTTACCTAAGCACTTGCCGCCTAGGCGAGAGATGGATCAAAAGATTGAGTTGGATCCAGGGGCTAAGCCACCCACATTTTCCCCATATCGTATGGCACCGCCCGAGCTAGAGGAGATCAGGAAACAATTGAAAGATTTGCGAGATGCTGGTCACATTCTCCCATCAAAGGCACCTTTCGGTGCACCAGTATTGTTCCAGAAGAAGAAGGACAGGTCACTGCGCTTGTGCATAGACTACCGAGCACTTAATAAGGTCACAGTGAAGAATAAGTACCCGATCCCACTCATTTCTAACTTGTTCGATAGACTTGGGAAAGCTAAGTACTTTACCAAGGTGGATCTTCGCAAGGGCTACTACCAGGTTCGCATTGCAGAAGGGGATGAGCGAAGATAGCATGTGTGACGAGATATGGAGACTTTGAGTGGTTGGTGATGCCCTTCGACTTAACCAATGCACCAGCCACATTTTGCACCCTTATGAAGAAGATTTTTCACCCCTACCTTGATCAGTTCGTGGTAGTCTACTTAGACGACATAGTCATCTACAGCAATACCTTGGAGGAGCACATAGAGTACTTAAGGAAGGTTTTCCAAGTCTTGCAGGAGAACGAGCTAAACATCAAGAGGGAGAAATGCTAGTTTGAACAATCCAAGGTGCACTTCTTAGTACATGTGATTAGCAATGGCGAGCTACGCATGGACGAGGCTAAGGTACGGGCTATCCAGGAGTGGGAGGCACCTATGAAGGTAACTGAGTTGAGATCCTTCCTTGGACTTGCTAACTACTATCGCCGGTTCAATAGTGGCTACTCCACAAAGGCCGCACCATTGACTGAGTTGCTAAAGAAGAACAAGCCATGGGTTTGGACAGACCGTTGCCAAAAGGCGTTTGAAGACCTCAAGGCGGTTGTAATAGAGGAGTCAGTCTTGGAATTACTTGAATTTGCCAAGACATTTGAGGTGCATACAGATGCCTCAAACTTCACCATTGGGGGTGTCTTGATGCAGGTTGAACATCCCATAGCGTTTGAGAGCCGCAAATTAAATGAGACAGAGTTGCGTTACACGGTGAAAGAGAAGGAAATGACTGCCATTGTGCATTGCCTTCGTACATGGCGACATAATTTACTCGGATCGAGGTTTGTGGTCAAGACTCACACTGTGGCTACTAGCTACTTTCAGAAGCAGAAGAATCTCACACCAAAACAGGATAGATGGTAGGATTTCTTGGCCGAGTTTGATTATGTGCTGGAATACAAGCCATGCAAAGGTAACGTTGTAGCCGATGCCTTGAGCCGAAAAGCGGAGCTTGCTGCCAT
This sequence comes from Nicotiana paniculata, assembly GCA_005239505.1. Taxonomy (NCBI): domain Eukaryota; kingdom Viridiplantae; phylum Streptophyta; class Magnoliopsida; order Solanales; family Solanaceae; genus Nicotiana; species Nicotiana paniculata. The sequence continues at coordinate 62,292 of ML365103.1, forward strand.
CACTTCAGTAAGTTGGGACATTCGTGAGGCTATAAAATAAGGCATGCAACATGATCCAGCAGCCAAACAACTTATCGATTTAGCGAACCAGGGCAAGACGAGACATTTTTGGGTAGAATATGGCCTATTGCTTACCACGGGTCGGTGGGTCTACGTGCCTAAGTTTGGAAACATTAGACGGCAAATCATAAGGGAGAGTCATGATACAATGTGGGCTGGTCATCCAGGACAACATCGCACTAGGGTCTTGGTTTAGTCGGTCTACTATTGGCTACACATGCGAGATGACATAGAGTGTTATGTGCAGACTTGTCTTGCCTGTCAACAGGACAAGGTTGAGCAACAAAAACCCGGAGGACTTTTGGAGCCACTACCAGTTGCACCCATGGGAAAGCGTGACTATGGACTTTATCACTTGCCTACCGAAGTCCAACGGTTATGGTACTATTATGGTGGTCGTAGATAGATTTTCTAAATATGCCACCTTCATGCCCGCCTCACCCGGTTGCACAGCCAAGGAAGTTGCCAAGCTATTCTTTAAGAAAGTGTTGAAGTATTGGGGCTTACCAAGTCATATCATTAGTGATCGAGACCCCCGTTTTACTGGGAACTTTTGGAGACAGTTATTTGACATACTTGGCACGGAACTAAACTTTTCCACTAGTTTCCACCCACAAACGGATGGACAAATAGAACAGTTCAATGCCTTACTAGAATGCTACTTGAGGAATTATGTAAGCGCACATCAGAATGATTGGACAAGGCTCCTAGACATCGCCCAATTCTCTTATAACTTGCAGCGGAGCGATTCCACTGGGCGGACACCATTTGAGCTAGCCGCTGGCCAACAACCACAAACTCCACATTTATTACCAGCTGCATTCGAGGGAAAGAGTTTGGAGGCTTATCATATGGCCAAAGTATGAGAGGAGCAACTTGACACTGCTAAGTCCTACTTGGATAGGGAATCTAAGAAGATGAAGAATTTTACGGTTGTAAGCAGCGTCCCACAGACTATAGAGTTGGGGACATAGTCATGGTGAAGTTTAACCCAAGACAGTTCAAGGAATTACGGGGCATGAATCAGAATCTGATTCGCAAGTATGAGGGCCCATTTAAGATCGTTGCTAAGGTAGGCAAGATCTCATACAAGCTTGACTTGTCATCGTATCTTAAGATCTACCCTGTCTTCCATGCCAGCATGCTTAAGTCATATCATAAATATAAGGATGATCCGAGTAGGGGCCAATCAAGTCGAGCACCCATGACCATCACCTCCTCGCATGATAGGGAGATTAACGCTATACCAGGCCATGCGAAAACTAGGGCCAAAAGACACCGCTATGTTCCTCGTCCATTGGAAAGGGCAATCACCAGAGGAGGCCACGTGGGATCAATATGAAGACTTGTGGCAATTCAAAGATAAGATCTGAGAGTTTATGCAGCAACATTGCGCTGTGGTCGTTGAAATATTAGGTGGGAGAGAGTGTCATGACCCACCACGTCATAGGCACCATTTGGAATATATTAATGCCATGTGGAAGCATACATAAGAGCAAGGCCAGCATTTGTGAGAAGATTCTAGAGAAGTATGGACATTTCCTTTGGAAGACCCTAGATCTTTATGGACTTGCTAGGGAAGTCCTTGGAATCTTCGAGGCTTGTAGAAAATTCTAGAGGGTGTACTTATTTGTATATATGAAAGGACATGTGGAAGAATTATTATTTACACACTAGCCCCTAGGTGATTAGTATAAATAGGGGGGGCATTAATTTGTAAATTCATCAAGAAAAATAATCAAGTTCTCTCTAATACAAAGCTTCTCTTAACAATTCTCTTGTGTTATTTCTACCATTCTCTTAGCGATCTTGAGTGTAACAAGGCTGACTTGGCATAGCAAGAATGTGAGCAAGTTGTGCAAGATCGTGAGCAGGTGTCAAGTGTCGCACGTGTACTTAGTTAACGACTAAGGATGTGACATTAAGGTGTCAAAAAGTAGGGAATTCAATATTGACTAGGCAAGTCTTGGAGTTAGGTGGCAAGATTAGGGAGTTTTGGTGGCTTAGCCATCAAATTATTGGGGTGGATAAGTAATTAAAATAGTTGGATAGGATTGACTTTATAAGCCTGCCAATGTGGCAGCCACGGAAAGCCCAATAAATGACAATTAAATCATAGAGGAATATGGCACATATAGGAAATTGGTGGATAAGTTAGGTGGGAACATCACCCCCCACGTGGCAACAAGTGAAAATGACTCAAACATCTAAGTGGTGACTCTTTGGTTTATGGTATTAGGTGGCATTTTAGGGGAAATTATGGGATGCCACATGGCATGAAGTTGGCCAAGGGTGGCACTAATGTGCACATGAGTCATAGCACTTGGTGTGCCTTGTTTACACGTAAAATTCAAGCCTTTAAGCCTTCATGATATACTTGTTTTGCTATTAAGATGTAGAAAGAAGGTTGAAATATTTCCTTCTATTATTATGGAGTCTCTTACTTTAGAAACATACATCCATGATACTCAATATGTCTAGCAACATGAAATATGCCATGATCATAAGAAGTGTTTAGTTCTTCTTCAAAGATTTAAAGGAGCAAAAGTTGTTCTTGGCAAGCACAAGTAAAAGTGTTTGAGAAATTCCTCAAGTAAGGTATGTTAAGGTTATCCCTTCTTTCCTTCTGGCATGATCAATACGATACAACGAAATGAGCAAGAACGCAACTTTCATAAATGATTCTATTCTTAGAAGTACTACGGTTCCCTATGTTCTTGATTCCCCATGTGTCCTATCATATCGTTTGTTCATGGGTCTGACATTCCGAGAGATCTTATTGACTCACTTTATTATGCATTGCATTTGTTTATACATGTATATTGACCTATGACCAGTTGTCATTATATACACGTATATTATATGTACATGGGGTATGGGAAAAGGTTACGGCGTTATATACGCACCACCACCTGATCAGCTAGTATACATTGATGATTTTTCCCAAAGAGGCTGAGATGATATGATGGGATGCCCTCAAAATCTTGATGATGTTATGTACGTATATACCTATGCATTATATGACATTTATACGCATAGGCATGACATTACAAAATACTTCATGATTTACAGAGCTATACATATTTACAGGTTGAGTCCTTTACTCCATGTTTCTTCCATGTCCTTTATATACTGATTTACATGCCTTACATACTCAGTATATTATTTGTACTGACGTCCCTTTGTTAGGGATGCTGAATTTATGCCTACAGGTATAGATAATCAGTTTGACAAGCCCTCACAGTAGACGAGGTTAGCATTCAGCGAAGGATCAATAAGACTCCACCTCATTCGGAGTGCATCCGAGTCTATTAGTCATCATGTTAGAGCTTTTCTATAGACTTATAGGTAGGTCGATACCCTATACCATTTGATTTCAAATAATCTTAGAGGCTTTGTAGACAGAGGTTTATTTTGTACAGTATGTCAGAGGCCTTGACGGCCCATATGTATTCTTGTTTTAAGAACGATGGTTCATTGATACATCGTTTTCCCCCTTATAGTTATACATTACGAGTTGTGGCCATGTTGGCCCATGTTAGTTACAAAAAAAAGTTACATAGTGGTTCGCTCGGGCCAATACGGCATCGGGTGCCAGCCACACCTCTTAAAGTTTGGGGCGTGACAAAATCAGGTCAGCAGTCCACTACTCCGAGGAATTGTTTCGAGTGCGAGGCTCTTGGCCACGTGAAGAAGGTTTGTCCTAGAATTCGATTCAAGGCCGAGCAGTAGGAGCATCCGCCCACTATTACCACACCGGTTACCACACCGCCCGCTAGGCTGGCCAGAGGCGAGGCACAGGTGGGTAAGGGTCGCCTTAGAGGTGGAGGCCAGTCAGGGGGCGCTAGTCAAGCCAGAGGCAGTCGCCTCCACTGCAGTGATCACATGTACTATTTCAGTCTGTTGTAGGGATGCCTTGGTATTATTTGATCCAGGGTCTACTTAATCCTATGTTTTTCTCTATTTTCTCCTTACTTGGATGTGTCTCGCGAGTCCTTAGGCATTCTTATATATGTGTCCACGCCAGTGGGTGATTCTGTTGTTGTGCATCGGGCCTACCGATCTCGTGTGGTGACTTTATGATAGCATCCTAGGAACCTCAAATGTATTCAAGGACAAGGATGAAGCTTTGGAATCTCAAAGAGGGCCTTTAACAACAAGATGTCAAGCTAAAAAGTTGCAAAACAAGGTCATTGGACTTCAGGAGCGATCAAAGAAGTTGTTAGTTAGGAGGAAGAGGTTAAGGATAAAGGATATGAGTTATCTATGTGTTATAATTATTTTATGGCCCAAGTTCATGTCCAAGAAGAGTCCCGAAACCTCCTCTGAAGAAGGTCCAAATCAGGCCACTATTGAACCAATTTAATACCTAAAATGTGTCCAAACTTGCAGCCCATGAAGACCTACTTAAAGCCATGCTTTTATAGCATAAAATGGACTTACTTGACGTTCAGGAAGGGTACAATAGTCGTGCTAGATGTTGAGTGTAAAGTTACTTGCAGAGATCCTTCCAGATTTTCAAGATTCTATCCAAGATTGGTTTGGGACTTATTTGTATATATTTTAGGAATATAGTTATTTCTTTCCTATTTAGTTAAGGTTATGTTTTTCTTTTACTAAGATTTTTGAAATTACTTTCTAAGAATTACTTGGTTTTTGCTTCCTAGTATTTCCTTTTTCCTAAGGTAGTTGAACTTGTTGTCCAAAGTAGCTTAGGACTTTATTTCCTTATTTTTTTAGGTGCAATTTCGTGACCCCCTCTCTATATAAAGGGTGTCTTCTTTGTTTTTAGACTTAGATTATTATAGACAATATCAATAAAAATTGTGAGATTTTTCTTGCACTCTTGTGTGTGGATACTCTTGAATTTATTCTTCAACCTTAAACACTCAACTTAATGTGGTAAGATTAAATCCTTTTCGAAATCTTAGATCACTTCTAGGTATTCAAGAAAGGTGATAAGTTTAGGCTTATTGTTGTTCTTGTTATTTTAAAGGGTTGGGTTTCACAATCTATTTCTTGTTTTTAAGTCTCTACCAAAGGCGTTTAGTTCTTCGTTAGCTAATTGTTGTTGTTTGGATTCAACTTCAAGAATAGACTTCTTGAATTCAATATATCTTTACTTTCTGTCTTCTTTTTTTGTTTCTTTATTTTTCTTTTAGCTTCCGCACGTTTCTTGATTTTTTTTAGTAGTTCCCGGACCCCTATCGTGTTGTTATCAAGTGGTATCAGAGCATAGGCTAATCAAGATTTCAATCTTGATAATCTTGGGAGGTTATTGAGCAAAAAAACCAAAAAAAAAGACGAAAATCAGCCTAAAAAGAAGTGTTATTGCTCATTATTATTTTCAGAATTCAAGTATTATTTGGTTTCCAAGTCAATAAAGGAAACAAGAAGAGGGGATCCTAGTTCTTGAATATTAAGATAATTTCTTTCCTTATACTTGTGGGTTTTGGGTTTCTTAAATTCTTTCCTTTTTCTTTTGACACTAACCAATTCCTATTCTTTCTAAGTTTGGTCTCCCATTTTCCTTTCCTTTTTCTAACTCCTTATTCTTATCAGTGTGGATTGTGACTTGTTAGGTTTATTGATAAATCTAAAATATTAACAACCAAGAGTTTCTTTGAGTCGAAAAAGGCAAGAGATGTGAGAATATTAGAAGGAAAAATCCAAATTTGAGAGATACATAATTCTTCTAATCTTTATTCAAGATGTTTCAAACAAGTAGTTATAGTTAAAGGAGGCGAGCTATGACTCAAAAACTTGAAAGGTCGAACTTACATTATACCGAATGGAAGGAAGACAATGATAAAGTTATTTTTCAAACAAGAGCTAAACTGATGTCTGCGAATTGTGCCCTTAGAATTGAAAAAGAGTTTGGCTATAACTCAATTAGCACTTATATGGTTGAGAAATTGAACTTTCCTTGTGTTGAACATATTGAACCCTACATGTTGAGAGGAGTAAAGGTAGATAAAAGAGTGTTATTACTATTATCTATTGGAAGGTATGAGGATGCGATCTTGTTGGAAAAGCCATGGTATGTCTACAGAAGAGCTTCATATAACATGAAAAAAATAGATACTCTTTTGAGATTAATAGGAAGAAACTCATTCTTGGGCCTTTGACTCCCTCACAAATTTGTGAAGACGAAAAGACTGTTAAAGAGAATATGGAAAAATATGAGAGAGAAAATAATGAGAAGAATAAGGGAGTGCATTTTGACATCCCAAGAGAGAGAAAATGAGAGATTGTGTTGAGTGAAGAGAGTGGGATGTCAAGGGGGGGAAATAGTAATCTTGAGAGGAAATAAAAGAGAGAAGTCCATGAGATAAAAAAAAGCTGTGAGGTAGAGAAACAAGAGGAATTGAGTGAATAAAAAGAAAAAAACTTTAGTGAGAGAAAAGAAACTAAGGGTGAGGAAAAGTTTAGTCTTGTGATAAAATCCAAAGATAGTGTAAGTAAGAAAAAAGTTTCTTTACTTCCTAATCCATTAACTCTTTCTTATTTTAGTTCTTGTGATTTTGTGCAGCCATATGTGGAAAGACCTTTTGAAAGGGGAGGTGAGGCACAAAAGATGGTAGCAAAGGATCCAATCGGATTCCCCCATGAATTTTGCGAAATCAATTCTTGTTGGATGGTGGAAGATTAAAGCTTGTTTAATTTCTTTGTTGTTGAAACTTTTGACTATTTTGATCCTTATTTACAGGTTTTTATCACATGGAATTCCCTAAAGGCATTGCTAAGTTAGAGCCAATGCATAAAAGAATAAACGGTGATGTTGTTACATCAATAAATAAGTCCAAGTATGGTGTGTGTAATTGGGTTATTCACATTCTTGGCCTTTCTAGAACATCTAAGGTATTTTTGGAGGTAATGAACTATCTTCTTATTTCTTATGTTGGTGATTTTACAATTTTTGTTGATGATGATATTTTGATGCATGTCAAGTCATTAACTGTAATCTCTAAGTTCAAGTGCAAGAGTAATTTGCTTACTTTTGAAATTGAGTATGACATAGATGATTATGCATTCCAACTTGGTGGAAAGAGGCATGAAATTTATGAGAAAATGCTTGCTAATGAGTTAAATGTTCTTTATTCTCTTATTCAAGAGCCTAATGAGTTTTCATGTGATAAATTTCTAGAATATGAGTTTTTTTGTTCAATGGGAAGTCATTCCTCTAGTCATATTGATTGTGAGCCTGTAAAAGTGCTTGCTTTTAGTAAAGAGGATATGCATGATTATTGTGAAATTAATGATCAAATACTCTTTCATGAACCTATCTATGACTCTTTCTGTGACAGTTTGAGCAATTATGTAGAATCCATTGATGTTGTAAATATTATTGGGGAAAGTTATATTCATGAGCTTGAATGTATTGAAATTTTTATTTTGGAATTTATGGGTTCTTCTGATCTTTCTAAGAATTTATGTGCTTCTTTGAATAACTTACATGTAGAAGAATCTATAGGAGTTATAATTGATACTTGGCTATATTATAAAAGTGTCTTATTTGATACATGTGGTAGAGATACTTGTTTTAAATGGATGCGTGCTCAATATTTCATAATTTCATTGTCATGCACATTTTTGGACTACCTTAAGAGAGGTTTTTATGGGACAAATCTAAGTAGGCATAAATTTTATTGGGATGATGATGTCCATATGCTTTATAAAGGAGTATTTACACCTATTAGGCTTAATTGTGTTAAGTGGACACATGGTCATTATCTTGTTTTATTCTTACCATTTTCTAAGATTAGTGGATGCCATTTACTAGTGACTGTCTTCGTTTTCTTGCAAGATCGAAATTCAAAGACGAATTCTCTTCAAGAAGAGGGTAATGATAGAATCCTAGGAAGCTCAAATGTATTCAAGTACAAGGATGAAGCTGTGGAATATCAAAGAGGGACTTTAACAATAAGATGTCAAGCTAAAAAGTTGTAAAACAAGGTCATTGGACTTCAGAAACGATCAAAGAAGTTGTTAGTTGGGAGGAAGATATTAAGGATAAAGGATATGAGTTATATATGTGTTATAATTATTTTATGGCCAAATTTCATTTTCGAGAAGGGTGGATTAGATCCCCAAGAAACATCCTCTGAAGAAGGTCTAAATCAGGCCACTGTTGAACCAATTTGGCACCTAAAATGTGTCCAAACTTGCAGCCCATGAAGTCCTACATAAAGCCACGTTTTTATAGAATAAAAAGGACTTACTTGACGTCCAAAAAGGGTACAATAGTCGTGCTAGATTTTGAGTGCAAGTTGGTGCCAAGTTACTTGCAAATTTCCTTCCAGATTTTCAAGATTCTATCCAAGATTGGTTTGTGACTTATTTCTATATATTTTGGGACTATAGATATTGCTTTCCTATTTAGTTAAGGTTATGTTTTCCTTTTACTAAGATTTTTAGAATTATTTTCCAAGAATGACTTGGTTTTTGCTTCCTAGTATTTTTCTTTTCCTAAGGTAGTTGGACTTATTGTCCAAAGTAGTGTAGGAATTTATTTCCTTATTTTTTTAGGTACAATTTCGTGACCCCCTCTCTATATAAAAGGTGTCTTCTCTTTTTTTAGAGTTAGATTATTATAGACAAGATCAATAAAAATTGTGAGCTTTTTCTTGCACTCTTATGTGTGGCTAATCTTGGATTTATTCTTCAACCGTCAAGACTCAACTTAAGGTGGTAAGATTAAACCCTTTTTTAAATATTATATCACTTCTAGGTATTCCAGAAAGGTGATAAGTTTAGGCTTATTGTTGTTCTTGTTATTCTAAAGGGTCGGGTTTCACAATCTATTTCTTGCTTTTAAGTCTCTACCAAAGGCGATTAGTTCTTCGTTAGCTAATTGTTGTGTTAGGATTCAACCTCAAGAATAGAATTCTTGAATTCAAGAAAATCTTTCTTGAATTCAATCTATATTTACTTTCTGTCTTCTTTTTTTGTTTCTTTAATTTTCTTTTAGCTTCCGCACGTTTCTTGATTTTCTTTAGTAGTTCTCGGACCCCTATCGTGTTGTTATCACTTTATGTAGATATGAGACCAGAGCGGATCTTCTATTGCTGGATATGGTTAATTTCAAGTTTATCTTGGGTATGGATCGGTTGTCCCTGTAACATGCCATTCTAGATTCCTATGCCAAGACTGTTACATTGGCAATGCCTGAGTTGCCCAGATTAGAGTGGAGGGGTTCGTTTGTTGGTACTTCCAACCAGGTTATTCTTTCTGAAGGCTCAACATTTGGCCTTTGTTCACGATACAATGCAGAGACTCCCGTGTTAGATTCAGTGACGGTCGTACGAGAGTTTTTTGATGTATTTCCTGCTGATCTACCAGGTATGTCGCCGGATCAGGATATCAATTTTGACATTTATTTAGTGCCAGGTACCCACCCTATTTCTGCTTCGCCTTATTATATGGATCCCAAGGAGCTGAGAGAGTTAAAGGGGCAGCTTCAAGATTTTCTAGAAGTGGTTCATTAGACCAGTGTGTCGCCTTGGGGCGCATTGATGTTTTTTTTTGAAGAGGAAGGATGGGAGTATGCGGATGTGCATTGATTACCGTTAGTTGAAAAAAGTTACCATCAATAATAAGTACCCGTTGTCTCACATTGATGATTTGTTTGACCAATTTCAGGGTGCTAGGGTGTTCTCTAAGATCGACTTAAGATCTGGGTATCATCAACTGGAGATTCGTTCTTCTGATATATCAAAGACGACTTTCTAGACTAGATATGGCCACTATGAGTTTTTAGTGATGTCCTTCGGCTTGACTAACGCCCCAGTGGCATTTATGGATTTGATGAACTCAGTGTTCAAGCCGTATCTTGACTCATTTGTCATTGTATTCATTGATGACATATTGGTCTACTCGTGTAGTATGGAGGAGCATGAGCATCATTTGAGGTTAGTGCTTCAGACCTTGCGAGAATAGAAGCTTTATGTTAAGTTCTCCAAGTGCGAGTTCTGGTTGGATTCTTTGGCTTTCTGGTGGAATGTTGTACCAGGTGAGGGTATTAAGGTGGATCCCAGGAAGATCGAGGTAGTCCAAGGTTGGCCTCGTCCTACCACAGCAACCGAGATCAGGAGTTCCTTAGAGTTAGCAGGCTATTATCGTTGGTTCGTGGAGGGCTTCTCATCTATCGCAGCGCCCTTGACTAGATTGGCCTAGAAGGGTGCTCCATTCAGATGGTCCAATGATTGCGAGGCGAGCTTTCAGAAGCTCAAGACCTCTTTGACTATAGCACCAGTGTTAGTGTTGCCCTCCGATTTAGGGATGTATACCGTGTTTTGCGATGCTTCGTGCGTCGACTTGGGTTGTGTATTGATGAAGGAGGGGCGAGTTATTGCATATGCTTCACGTCAACTAAAGCCCCACGAGAAAAATTACCCCGTACATGATTTGGAGTTGGCCGCGATAGTTCATGCTCTCAAAATCTTAAGGCATTACCTTTATGGGGTGTCCTATGAGGTTTACACCGATCATCGCAACTTGCAACATTTGTTTAAGTAGAGGGACCTTAATTTGAGGCAGTACAGGTGTCTTGAGTTACTGAAGGACTATGATATTACCATCTTTTACCATCCAGACAAGGCGAATGGGGTTGCGGATGCCTTGAGTAGAAAGGCCGAGAGTATAGGTAGTTTGGCATTCATTTCGGCAGAGGAGAGATGATGCGAGACTAAATTGCATAGTTTAACATGTGATGTACCTTACATTTGAGGTGCATTAATGATAAAAATACACTTTTATGTGCTTAATGGAGTTTATTTCATGTGTAGCTGAATTGGAGATGGAAACGGAGCTAAAAGGATGCAAATACGTCGAAAAATACGCGAAAGGAGACACTCGGGCGATAGCCGGGTGACAGAGCCCTACAGCCTGACCCTACCTGGCGTTAGCCAGGCATTAGGCTGAAACGCCAGCCCTACCCTAGCGTTAGCCAGGCGTTAGGGCTGAAACGCTAGCCCTAGCCTTGCGTTAGCCAGGCCTTTGGGTCCAAACGCCCGGGGTTCCCAGTTCGGCCAAATCCGAGTTTTGACGAGTTTAAGTGTTTCCCGGTTGAAATAGAAGTCTCCTACACGGTTAGGGTTTGCCCTAAACATATAAATAGACTCCTAAAACACAACCACAAAGAGGTTCGAAGAGATGAGAAGAGATTCAGACGGCAAGACATCAATTTGTACAGATTTTCTTCATTATTTTGTAGTTTAATTATGCAAGTTATTTTGGGTTTTATTCTTATGAACTTGTTTAGCTAACTTCTTTAATCTAGGGTTTTGTTAGAACCCGTTGAGGGATAAACTTATTGTGTTATTAATCTAGTTCCGATTGGTTGATTAATCTCTATTTGTTCAACTACGTTCTTGTT